>PVHY01004066.1:82968-98980 GCA_004024945.1 Uropsilus gracilis | reverse complement strand
GAGAAGATCTTGGGGAGCGCTTACCCCAGGATCTTCTCTGCCTTTTCTCCCCGCTGGCTAGGAAGGGTGGGAGCCCCAGGCCTCATGGAGGCCTCCGGGCTGAACTGGCTACCCCCAGCGGTGTGTAACTGTCCTGCATGCCCCTGCACCCTCCGGACAAGAGGCTGCTACCTGAGGCCTCCCTTCCAGGCACAGTGACCTGGAAGGGGTGTGGCCCCTTCCAGCTGAATCCAAGGTGGAAGGGGCGGAGCCCCAGGCCGCATGGAGGTCTCCAGGTTGACCCGGGTACCCCTGGCGGTGTGCATCTGGTCTACATGCCCTTGTGCCCCCTGGATGAGAGGACGATATCTGACCGAGGCCTCCCTTCCATGAGCAGCGACCTGGAAGAGGTGTGGTCCCTCCTACCCGAAACCAAGGCAGAAGGGCAAAAGCTATTTTTTTCAGGTGAATTCTAGATTACTGGAATAAAGCTAAGGGAATCATTGTTATATTTATTTTGGTAAAAGTAGGGAGTCTATGGGTTTATTCAGTTACTTTTGTATAAACTTTTTTAATCTGTGACATCAAAAACATCAACTTGAGGAATAAATGACAATAAGAAATCAGACTGCTGAGAGAGGTGACAGGAAAATATACAGTTCTAGTATTTATGGGTCACTTCATTAAAGAAATGAAACTGAAGGCTATTTAACTATTTCCTAAAATCATATTCTTAATTTTATGTTGGCATGCACACTGTTGGCAAAGAGACTGCCATAATTCTTGGAAATCGAAATAGTTAATTTAAACCTCAGTTCTAGAAAATGTACTGTTTTGAACTCCTTGTGGTGGTATTTTTCCTTACATTTGTCCTGCTACTTTGCACTCTATCTAAATGAGGAAATAGAGATCCTGCAGCTCTATTTTTCTAAGCCTTATTTCTCAAACAGAAATACACAGCTCTATTTTTCTGGGTCTTATTTCTAGAGACCATATTGCTTGGAAGTTCTCGCTAAAGAGCTGCACTTACAGTTCTGCCCACATACATGTAGGGTCTGGGCAGGTTTTTATAAAACTGTGTCTCCAAAATCTTCTGTGCACAAGTCCAGAGACATTGTGAATGCTAAATGAGGTGATGCAGATATTGTGAGGATATTTATTATCTAATAGTTTTCTTTGTGAAATTTAACTAGAGTTTCTATTTGAACAAAGAGTACAATAATATTGTCTTTTGCAAACGCATTGGCACTGAGTTTATATTCATCCTTTCCTTTCTCCTATATGGCCTAGGTCACTGTGGAGTACATTTAACTCTGCTTCATGATGAGAAGTGTTAACCTGGCAGAGATACAGAACAGTACACTTGATATTCCGGGAGTCTAGGTCTGGGCTACTCTTGTCCAGGCTTAAAGGTGGTGAAAGGAGCTTTGAGTGAGCATAGCCAGAGAGAGGAGAAAAATAGCAAACATTGTGGAAGTGCAGCTAAACATCTGAGATTGGCATGCATCAAGAATTAGAGTGCTTCAACTTTAAGCTACATAAAGAGTAGAAATATTGGGGGGAGGGTTCTAGGAGGTCCCTTGAAGAAGGATTGTAAAATAAAACTATCAATAAATATTTATGTTATTGTTTTTGTTGTTGACTCTGCTCTTGTTTTCTCTGCTGGCAGGTGAGGAATGTGTTTCTAGGGAACATTAGGAATACTTGTTGGGAAAAGTTATTTTAAAAATTATAGGGTAGTTATTTAAAGAACCTATATAAGGATTTTAGTGGGGAGGAGTAAATAATGATATATTTTTATGCTATAATAAGCAAGGAATTATAATAATAAACTAACAATGAGTAACGTTTTGGGAAAATCACCTGTTGTTAAAAAATGACTTATCTATAAATTCTTCATTGATTCTAGATAGAATGGCATTTTTTAAAGATTTCAATCCATAAAGCATATAGTAAATATATAATTCTGGATAACAGATTTATAGTTATCATATGTATCTTCATCATTGGTTTAGGTGTTAGAGTTGCCCCAGGAAATAATGGATTGGACAACTTGTAGTATGAATAATTAAACTAGAAAATTGAGAGCTAATGGGAAAATACATAGAAATCACAACAATAATTTTGAATTTAGCAAAATGCTGAAAAGAACTGAGGTTCAGGAAGTAAAATTTGTAAAAGAAAGGAGAAATTGCATCATTTGGACAAAATGTGCTTTCCTGTTCTTTACCACTTAAGAGATAAGAAATTCAATGGAACAGGAAGGGATTATGCTGTGTGAAGTGAGCTGGAAGGAGAGAGTTAAAGACCATATGGTTTCACTTTTTAGGTAGAATACAGAGAAAACAAATCAAAGGTCAGAGAAACAAACTTTGAAACAGACCCTTGAAAGCTAACTATAGGTCCAAGTTATCTATGGAGGGGTCTAGAGAAGGGAAGAAAACACTGGGGAATGAGAGCACAAGGGGCTTTGATGAAGGCCTGTGAGTGCTTTAGTGGTGTGGTGCTTGATGACCATACCTGGGGGTAGAAAACCTGTATTATGAAAAAAAAGGGGGAGAGCATGTTAAATAATGGCACATCATTCATTTAAAATCACATACACCAAAAAAAAGGACAGTAAATATAGGAGGAGCTTGACTAGTTTTTTACCAATACATCATAAAATAATATGTGAAATGATAACTAAGAAGAACCCTATGAATAAGACAGATATTGGGGAATATATAAAATTGTATGAATGTGTAATTATGACTTAATTAATAAATATATATTTTGTTATGCAATATGCTAGATATTCCTGAACTTTTTTGATTCATGACTGTATTAGCATTTCAGTAAAATTTTTCAGGAACCCTAGGCCAAAGATCTAATGGTATTGTTCTCTGCAATAACGAGCCCAAATATCCTGAGAGTTTTATGCTATTGGTTGTCTTACAGATGTTCTTGTGTTTCCTTTAAAATTAAAAATATTCTGGGGTGATCAGCACATGGTTTGCAGGCATGCGCTGTTTCCAGGAACATATAAAACTAAATTAATGCAATGGTCTCCTTACTGCACTTTCTCTCCCTAAAACAATTCCATCATGCACTCCCCAAACTATTACTGGACCATGCGACTGTCTTGTAGTCGTATCTATTATGATAACATCCTGAGTGCTTCTAGTATCAAGTTCAAACGTTTCCCATTTCACTGAATCACCTCTAACATGCTGAATATATTCCTAATGCTAGATTTTATATAACTTCCTGTGAGTCAGGTCAGCACCTTAATTTTCTCGGCAACACTTTGATTATTTTATTCTCTACAGCCTTCCTTTCCCACGGAATGTACTTATCAGTCTAAATTTCCTAGTCACATTATATCAAATCTAATGTCAAGGTCAAGTTCTACCTATTCCGGATTTCTTATTTTCTTAATCATCCTGCTGTTTATTCTCTGAATCAGAAAAAAAAAAAAAAAAAACAAAACATGTACAAGCACACACTATCATCTAACTTTCATTGATGTATTAGAGACTTTTTATCTGATACTACTTGTTGAAAATTATTCAGTATCATTTGTAATATTTAACATTATGTGAAACAAAGACTGTTTACAGCCTGAGGCACACACACACACATGCACACACACACACACACACACAAACCACTAAATAAATACTAATTGCTTAAAAGGTCACAAATTAAATTTCTGCATTCAGTAACTTTGCATCACTGGCATATACAAACTTGTTTTGAGTTCACCAGTTTTGAAAAATGAACTGGTGTTCTGAAAAGTGGGATTGTAGTCTCAATCTCGGTAACTTTGAATGTGGTCTTATTTTAAAGTAGGATTTTGCAGATGTAATAATTTGATTGCATAATGTGATCTAATCATTACATCATAAAGTGACCAATAGAGTAGGTCCTAAGGTCATTTGAGTAGTGTCCTTAGAAGAGGGAAATATCAGGTGAAGACAGAGGCACACAGTAGGCAAGGGCAGGCAGGAACCAAGTGATGACTTTGTAAACTAAGTACCACCACAGAATGCTGGAAAATGCCGGAAGCTAGAAGAAGAAAGGCAAGAGACACATGGTAGTCTTCAGAGGAATCAGGGCATTGCTGATAACCTCAATTCATATCTCCAGTCTCCAGAGCTGTCAATCAATCACTTCTGTTTGTAAGCCACCCTCTCTGTGGTGCATTGGGAAACTATTACCATCAGTATCAAAGTAAACAATGACAAAAATATGTTTGATTTCAAATCATACCAAAAAAGAAAATAAATAAATAAAAGAAGAAGAAGAAGCTTCTGTCGTTTTGTGAGGCCTGGTAAATATGTAGCACTCTGGCATAAAATACACTATGAGTAATCATAATTACCTGTACCTGAACAACACTTACTAGTCTACAGAGTATCTTCAATTACAATAATATCCCCTACATGCTGAATATTACATTATGGAAAGCAAGTATGATCATATCTTTTTGGCATGTAAGGAGAGTCTGGGGGAAATTTTAATACCCAGTCAATGATACATAGATTCAAAGCATACTGTTTTTCTGACATTCATAGTTTGTAAGCAAAAGAGCCAGCAATTATATTCTGATTGCTAATTCAAGCCTGATGTTCATTTCACTATGTCTCAGAAACTGGTAAGTTCTAAGGATAGATCTCATCTCCTTGATTCTTATCATTAACTGATAACAGGACAAAAGGTGGTGTATTTACCTAACTATGCTCAAGGGTAATTGTATTCTGCTCATCTTAAGACATTTTTCTCACTTGAAATGTTGACATCATCTATATTTTAAGAAAAAAGTTTGTTCTTTTCTATTTTGTGAAAAAAAATCACCTAGTCCTAGGATTTCAATGTTGCTTTCCTAATTGTGCATTTAAATACCCCATTTGTACATTTACCCTATGTGTAATACATTTAACTTTCTAAACAGTCATGCAGCCTTCAGGCTTTAATCGTTTCCAGAAATAAATATCATGTCAACATATCAGGACTTAGCACTAGTAAACAGAAGATTTTCTGGATGCTTTGAATTGAGTTTTATCATCCCACTGCCCATAGAAACTTTATTTCTTTCTATAATTTCTTCAGTGTATTAATTTTCATGTGCAGGGAATTTAGGAAGGTTGAATTTCATGACTATTTGTATGACACTTAAAATTTACACCAGAAGGATGTAAATTTTCCACTGCTTTCCTTGATTTTATTATTGAGAAAGTTGTATTCATTTATTGCAAAATTAGCTACAGAAATTTATGCAATGTGAGGGAAGTAAGGAAACAGGGATGAGAATCTTTTACTTTGATGTGTTCACTTTGTTCTTTTAAACTATCCTTTTCTCTGCCACACTGCTCATGCGTAGAACGGGGCTTAGCTGAGTGCTGCCATGATGTCATAAAGTTCACGTGACATCATGAAGTTCACCTGGAAACATTTCAGATGATTATCAAAGGGATTCCATCTCAAGGATTTTGTGGAGAACTTGGGAAAAAACAACAAACAAATAAACATACTCTAGAACACGAGAGAATATAGAATTCAAACTACTTATATTCAGATCAAGTTCTTCAGTGCATATTTTTATAGAGATATTGTCTTTCTTTTCAAAATCCATTTAATATAAATTAAGATGTACAAAATATAAGCACTGAATAAAACTCTGATTCCTGTTGAAATCATTTTTTCTGTGGTTTGATACAACTGACTTAATTCTTAGAGGTCTAAAAATTTAATATTTATTGAGACAAACCACTGAAATATCTGAGGGGAAAGGTCCATGAATGAGTTTATCTCCATTTAATTTCTGGAACCTGAGCATCTTAGCTGTGTTAACTTTGACACTGACTTGACACCTGATGCCTGTTTCTTGTTAAAAGATATTTGTTGCTATCTAGAAGATATGTGTGCTAGCTAAAGAAGTTAATGTATGTAAAGAGTTCAGAAGTTCATCTGGCAAATTAGCAAACACTGTGATGATGACCTATTATGAAAATATATTCTGGGATCCATCAATGTAATTCTGGGTTGAATGTCAGAATGGAAAATTATAATGAAAAACTACCAACCAAAGTCAACTCTAGGAACAGCTTGGCAATCTCTCACTTTGTATGCAAACAGATGTATAGTCATTTGACATTCATTTGACTTAAAAGATAAACATATGTCCATCTCTTTATGGAAGAGAGCTCTATTTGTATTCTTTCTCCAAATGGTCATTCATTGGAAAATATCTCAGAGTATCACTAATCATTTGGTTTCAACTTGCTTTTGTTTGTTAATTTGTTTTGTTTTATTACTGCTCAAAAATTAAGTCATCTGAACTGTCTGGTTCCTTGAATTCTTGCTACAAAAGCATGCATGTATGAATGTATGAATGCATTTATATCTATCTATGCAAAATATGTTTATCTTTTGTCCAAAATGTTACATACATTTCAGGAACACAACCACATCTAGATTAAAACATATACCACACCACAATCAGTCTCAAGTTCTGGCACCACTCATCACTAGCAAAGTATTTTGTTAAATTATTAGTATGTGACATCTCCTGTATTTTTCAACTTGAAGAGTTTGCAAATCTCCTTTTAAGTGGTCAAGTAAGCATTATTTGATATTTACCAAAACAATGATAAATTATATACCAAAGTACATAATCTATCCATGAACCCTTTTATCATTTTACTGCTTAGTTTGACAAATTAGCAGAGTATACATACCAATAGCTGTCTTCTATTAGGATATAAAAGATTATAATAATTTTTCATTCCTCAGTTTTCAGAAGAAATGCAAATTATCTTAAAGATAATATTCATGAACATATGTTGATACACTCTCAACAACCATAGAAATATACGGGAGTCTATCTATAGTGAAAGGATTTGGTTATCACTAATACTTTTGCATAACTATCTTGCTTATCATTAATTTCATTAAGGTAAGCCCCTCAAGGATATAATATATGAAAGTATAGATAATTGCCTCAGATATTTTAAGTTAATACAATGTTAGTATATTCTATTATCAATTACTCAAATTCACAATTGGGAAGAAAAAAAAACTATACTAGCTATATATAGTCATTACAGAAATATGTAAGCAAATAGAGTATAAATCCATTAAATAATTCATAAATTTATATACTTAAAACTGAAAAATTATAAGGATAAATAAGGGATAATTTCAAGTAACTGAAATTTCTATGTCTAAATGATAGGCTGTTTACAGTTCTTAGGATGAAATAATTGAACACACATAAAATAGGCTGGTTCTGGAAAGATGTGTTCCATATAATTCTGTGTATTACCTATGTTAGACTTTTTAAAATAATCATAGTTATACTTGTATCTCTATTTTTCCATTATAATATAATATACTATATAAATATTTATACAAATTATATATTATTTTATATTATATATTACATATATTATATAAATATATAAATAAATATATTATATAATATATTGCATATTTAATATATAATATATTTTAAAAGCACAGCAATTTAATGTGTTAACCATAACCAGACCATCATAACCACTCCTTTAAAGCAGCCTGATGAAAATAAAATGTTGAAACTGAATGTGACAATTTTAGCAAGGGATAACAAACCTAGGGGGAAAATTAAATCAGACTTAAAGTTATGATGATGACATGCAAATCCCATACTGCCTTTTAGGTCTCTCAGGAAAACAAATCTAGGTAAGGGTGACAAGGGAGGCAGAAAATCACCTCTTAGCAACCCTGAGATCAGGTGGATCACTTCTTTTATAGTGGGAGGTGTTAAATGCTGCAGAAAAAAAATCACCCTGTATCTAGACAGTAAAGAGGCAAACCACTCCTTTACTTGTTTAACTCTACTTCAGAGTTTCATAACTTATAGAATATAAATGGGAAATGGGGAAATCTTACTGAAAGTAATAAATAAAAGGTTTTGTTTATAGATTTTTCTTGCTCATTCTTCCTTGTTCTCAGTCCATTAGCATTCATGACTCAATGATTTGCTCATTATATCAGTTCAAATCTCTGTGTCCTTAGTCAACTGATCCAATAGCAGCTTTTGATTTGCACATGTAAAATGTGAATAATGTTAAGTCTTTTTTTTTATTGTTTTATTAGTTGAATTGTGCTGTAGCATTTGCATGCTTATAGCACTGTTCTAGATATTTCAACCATTGGTTAACCTGACATAACCCATGATCATTTAAGACAAGGATAATAGTTTCTGAAAAGACTAAGATGAGAAAAAGGGAATACAAGCCTGCAATTTTACTTACT
This sequence comes from Uropsilus gracilis, assembly GCA_004024945.1. NCBI lineage: Eukaryota > Metazoa > Chordata > Mammalia > Eulipotyphla > Talpidae > Uropsilus > Uropsilus gracilis. The sequence goes on along the minus strand of PVHY01004066.1, from coordinate 90,718 downwards.
GTCACAAAGAACTAGTAGGTACAGAATCAAACTCCAGCTGAAAGGGAAGCAGGATTATATAATGTTTGGTATGTTCCAGTCACCATTGTTTCTCATTCTTGTGGAAGTGTTTCTTAGGAGTGGATGTATTTCAGAGAACATAAGCCAAGCAGCATGTCACATTTTCCCTCATACTGTTCTTATTTTAATCCATGGATAATTCATAAAATAATCATAATGTATTGTTTGATGATCACATCTTAGTCCTTAAAGTATGATATGAAAGTTCAAACTTACAAAGATGGACAACATGAGCTTTCCCTGCCACAGGCTCCATGAAATATAAGTTGAAATAACGTGAAAGTAGTTGAGTGCAAAGGTAGACATATGGTACTGTGAAACAGAGAGAATCCTGCACATGTTCTTCTCATAGAAAATTTCTGTGAGATCTCAAAGGATTAGTATATATGCTACTCAAAAATAGAGGGCATTTTAGAGAAAATGTTATTGCAGTTGAAGCATACAGCATGAGGAAACTTGCATTGGATTTAGTTGGTGGTAGATCCTCACGTTCCTCTTAAAAAAAAATTAAATTCATGGTGTGAGTTAGAGGAGTCAAGGGTAATTAGAAATTTCTCGAATATTTTTCTTTTTACTTAGCCATACAAAAGAAAGTATAAAACATACTCGAGTGAGATGATGATTGGCCCCGCCTAAGTTTCAAGATTAATGTTACTACAGGATTGATCAAAATGCCTAAATAATGGCAGCAACTGGGATAGCTAGGGTAATGGGTAGATAGAAGAGATACCACCCAAACATTTTATGTTGGACTTATTTTATGTTGATGCAGTGTGAGGAGAGCAACAGGATTCAGGATGAGGTGGAGGCCATGCCACTGTTATGGTACAAGGCAAGGATCATTCAGGTACATGCTAAGAGGTTGCATACTAAATATTTTGAGTCAAGGAAAATTAATATTACCTACTGGTTTCTAAGTATATGATAGACTGGAAAATAAAAAAGAACACATTGAAGTAACTCAGTAATTAATAACTATAGGAAAGAGTTTTCATCTCAATGGTTGATGCATAGGATTATCAGAATCCAAGGACAAGCCCTACAAAGTTGATATTCATTCCTGTAGGACAGAACTCATCAAACTTGCATCTCTGAGGATGGTGTTACAAAGCAGTTGCTGGGCCATCCTCAGGGACTGGGCGAGTCTGTTGCTCAGCGTTTTCAAAGAAAGTTAGGGCTGCATCTACCCTCTGCTGCCACTGAGGTGATGTTCACAGGAATCCAAAGGAAAAACTTTCTCTCCGAATTGAACAAATTCCACCCATCTTCTGTGTCCTTTGGCCAAACAGAACCAAAACCAAGGGTAAAAGACTGTGAAAGTATGAAAGTCATTCTAGCAGACCCAGCTCCTCCTGTAAAGAGCAGTATGTAGCGAACTGGCTTGCAGCTGAGAGGCAACAAATAACAATGGAGAACTAGTGATAAGTAGGAGAAAGGAAAGCATTGATGTAAATATGAAGAGTTCACCATAGATTTAAAGGGAATGTATGTGGCATTCCTTTTGGACAATCACTGTTGGTTTGGCTTTGTTTATCTCTCCTTGATAACTTTTTTGAAGATTTATCAATCAATTAACTTTCTACCAGTTTTCTTATTTATAACATGAAGATAATAATACTATCAAGTATTAAATTCTCCAGGAGAGTTGACTATTATCACTATTGAAATGTCTTCCATTATTTGGGATTTTAAAAAGTCTTGAATATACATGATAGGACCACCGAAGACATGTAGGTAGTGGCTAAAAGTACACATTGGCCACTGACATTTAAAGTGCTGTAAAAAAAAAAAGTGTTATTTTTTTAAATATCAAGATAAATAGAAGATAATTATATTGAAGAAGCTAGGGAAGTATAATTTTAGAGGAGAAAAGAGATTGTTAAGCTCCAACGATCAAGAACAGTGACATGACAACCAGGCCAATTGACTTGGAAATTAGTACATAATTTATGGTATTCCCTTAAAGCTATTTAGGTGGAATAGAGAAGAAATATTTACAATAGGCTGACTGAGAAATAACATCATTTAGCTATTAGTCAGGAGACTCACCACTCCAATAAACGAAGAAAGATACCAGTGGAAAGCAAAAGCAAGTAGCTGAAGACACAGGAAAAACAATCAAGTGTAAAAGTGATACAGAAAAGCTGATGAAAAGGTGCTGAAAATACATTTCAAAATTTGGATTTACGTGTCCTTCATAGACAATGAGTGATTTCAGGATAGAAAGGAAAGATGTAGAGGCATAATTTGCCAAAATAGACAAAAACAGAAATTAAATGGCTGTAGTAGCCTAGGTGGCATTGTACTTGGGTCAGTCCCAAAGCAAGAAAATGAATAGACTGATGCGTCTAAGGAGGATATTGTAATAAATTAGTGAGAACTGGATTTAAAGTGTCAATCCCACTATTTACCATATGCCTGACTTTAAACAATCTACTTAAGCGCTTTGTGCTAGCAAAAGGGGAATAATCATTTCTTCCTCATCAAAATATAGAATATACTTATTATAGTTCTTGACAACATAATAATTTGTCTGTTTTTAGAATTGGGGTGATGAAGATAATGATGATGATGAGAAAGCTAGTGATTATAAAATTAAAATGGTTAAATATGGAACCAATATGGGGGAGAAAATGTACATCTGTGGTGAGACTGATGGACTTAAAGAACTGAAAGTGGTTAGTAGAAAGAAGTAATGTCTAATATAGGAGTCAGGCTAACATTTATTTGGCCAGCTGAACGTGTGGTAGATCTTTCAGTCTTCTGAAAGATGCTGGGTCTTTATGACATCAAATTCAGCTTTCTTTCTCCATTGCCATACTAGTAATTAAGCGTACTCAAGAATAACTACATTGCTTAATTATATGGAGTTTTTATATAATGTTATATATTAATAGAAAAGTTTTCATTACAAAATCAAGGCTTAATGGGGTAATAAAGTACAATGCACAAAATTAAATATTATCGTTATTTGTTATTTACTTCAATGTAAAACATTTACTAGCAGTGCATTCTTATTTTAATGACCCATGCCTTGGCATATCTGCTTTCTCTATGAAGGCTGGTCATTTTGAGCACTAAAAAATTCTATATCTTCATTCTCATGTACATTTGCATATGTTAAATAGACATTATTTTCATGAACATGTTTCATTAATTTTTTTATTTTAAAGAAAAATCCCTTAAGCCACATATATTTTATTATAAAAAACTATTATAAAATAATGCTAATGATTGTAATTTTACTATTGGTATGAGAAAGTACAATACTCTCAAATTTCAACTTCTCATCTACTTGATTGCAAACATTAAAGAATGTCTTATAACTGTTAAAGCACCAATCTGGGATTCCAGCAGTAACAGCACATGAGTGATGCAAAGGCAAGAGACATTTATTTTCTGACTTAAGTCAGGGTCCAGAACTAACCTGGATCACCAATGCAGCAGCTACATCAGGGCGTGAGGACCCCAAGCCCCCACGTGGTTCTCTTTTATCCCTTAGTGAGGGGCTTGGGGATACTGAACCATTTGGGTTGGCTAGTAAGAGACTAAGAGATAAGAGTCTTATCTGGCTAGTGCTGGGCTTTGCCATATAAGGGAATGTTGCTGGCTGGTGGCCAATGATGCCATATATGGTTGGCTTCTGACTGGCATGGCCCTAATGTCCATATAAGGTTGGCTCATCTGCCCCTTTCCATAGAAGCCTAACTTTTTTCCAAAAAAATGGCTGCTTGATAGCCACTAACAAAATGGTTATTTGATATTTAACATAGCAAATTATATATTACAATTTTGGAGCATGGCTCAAAAAGGATATTGTGTGTGTGTGTGTGTGTGTGTGTGTGTGTGTTTGGAGAACAGAAAAGGCAGCCAAAGAGCCAAAGAGCAGGAGTTTGACAGGAGATAATGTCTGCACTCAGAGAAAGGTTTCAGTCTCTCTTTTGACTCCATTTTCATGGGCCTTTTTATTTGGGGCTCAATTTGCACCAATTATCTACTGCTTGTCTGTTTTGGGCATTGACTTTTGATCTGGAATGTATCCTAGCCCTGCTTCCTCATTTGTCCAGCTGGGCTGTTTATTCCTGGTCATGGAAGTTGATCTTATGGTGTGGTTTCCAAGCTCCCAAACTTGCCTGCTGGATAAGAAGTGGAACTTAATTTTATAACCTTACTGAATGATACCTGGGCATTTCTCTTTCCTGAGAGACAACTCTTTGGAAATGGGGTGAGTGTCTGGCTTCTGTAGCAGCTTCAAGCAGCTACCAGTTTCAGCCTTGTCCTAGCAAGTTTATAGTCTCTGAAAAGCAGAGGGCCTGGTACAAAAGGGAAAGAGATAGTCACACCCAGGCTTTCAATACCAGGGTGAATTTTAGTGCTAATGTTGTTCTGAGAGACTATCTAAATTGGGGTGTATAAACATCTAGGTCCAGGAATTTTTCAGCCATTTCTACCTCTCTGTCTTGCTATTCTGTGATGGGAGTTGTAGTTTGAAGGCCTACAAATGCAATGAAGCTAAATAGAAGGTTGAAAGTGCAGTGTCTTAAAAAGACCTGACACGGGCATGAAGAGGGGTGGGGTGGTATAAAGAGGATATAATCTTTTCCAAACTCTGACTTGAGAGAATATTATGGCTGCCTTGGAAAATATGAGGGTTCTTTAATTGCATTCTAACAGGGGTGGCGAAAACTGTTGGGCCTGGGATTGTAGTGTTCTAGATATCTATCTGTAAGTATGATAGCCACATGGAGGGAAATTAATGAATCTGGGACTATCAGACTATTCCTTTTACCTGCTACAATTCAGAGGGCCAATAGTGGCTATTAGGGATTCTGTTAATGGGAGACTAGCTTGGAGTGTGGTACAATGTATCATCCTAAAAAAGTAATAGGATCAGAAATGAATATGTAATGTAGCCTTAGAGGACAGTGGTCCTCTATAAAGTATTCTGACTTAGGTTCATCATATATATCAGTGACAGGGAGGGACCGTCGACAAGTATATTGTTCTGGAGAATTGGAGCAAGGCAAAGTAGGAGTACCTCATATCCACTAAGATGGTGGTCTTTTTGTCTACCACTTCTAGGGTCACTCAAAGCTTGTTTATACAGATTAGAGATCAGGAAGTTTGTGTCACCCCTGGGCCCTTTCAGAAAAGGACATGTTGGATCCCCACATTAGGTTCTTCATAGTCAGTTTCCTCAATCAGAAGCTGCTGATCTTACCGTCCCTTCTGGCCCATGCCTCATCTCACCTCGCTAGGAATACTTCCTAGTGTTTTTTTTTTTTTTTCTTTAAACAGGTGTTTTTGTCTCAAGGTATGCCAAGACAACTAGTGACTGCTTACATCATGTAGTTTCCGCATTTCAAGATGTAAGCTTTATATTTTACATGTATGAAAAGTGAGAAAGGAACCTGAATATTTTACAACTTAATTGATAATTTCACACTCCTCAAAAAGGTTTATTGTGCTGTTTTCCTTTAATTGTGGGAATGTGTTCTGGGTATTGACATACCATATTTTTGATTTCACTTTGCATTAAAAGTTTTTTCTTTTTTTACTCTCTCAGTCTCAGTTAATCAACTAAGTTAAAATGTGGTAATAAGATTTTTTCTTTGTGAAATGATTTTTAAAAATATTAATAACCCCTGGATGCTTTTTAGATTTAATATGTGCTCACCTAATTTGTTCTTCTGCTTCCACTTGTTGTCAATATCTAATTTTTGTATTAATATACTAGTTGAAACTCCCCTTCCTGAGTACTTGGATTAAGAACCTCTTTGCAATGACCTACAACTCACCCTGCCATACATTTTTCACATAGCTATTAGTTCCTATATGTTGAAATCACTGCCCATGCCTTTTGGAGCAGAAATCCACTAGCTCTTATTTGTCTTTTTTCTTTTGAATGACTGTCAACTTCTTCTTGAAAGATATAATTAATGCAGCTCTGTCTACAAGCAGAGTCATTCAATTGTAAGAGCATTTGATTTATTGCCAGAAGATCCAGGTTGAAATTTTAGTTCTTCTACTTACTATTTTTTTTGGTAATGTTTCCATTTTCTGATCAGCAAAGGGTGAAAGCATCTACTCTTCTAGCCCTGTGGTTATAGTGTGTGTCTCAATTCTATGTGGAAATGTGTTGAGGACCACAAACCATACTGCAGAGGAAGTAATATTATCATTGCCCACACATTCCCCTTGTTCTTACATATCTTCTGCGCACTATTTTGCCACCTGGTGTGTGAAAAAAGTAGGCCATTTATTTCCTTAGAACAAAAAATAGAAAATGAAAGAGAGAGAAACTCTATTTATATTAAGTATTGAAGAAAGTATTTACTCACACTCCCACTCTAGGTATTTCATGTTTTTTTTTTCCTTAATTAGGGCTTAAACTAGTTCACCTACCTTCAACTAACCAACAGAGGAAAGAAAAATGGGAAATTCTACTGTACTAGTGTTCTCAGTGTGACATGGAAATACAAGAATATAATATATATATATATATGCATATATCTTTATGTACATATAGAGAGAGGGAGAGAGGAACCATATATATAGATATTGGCATAATAGGTGACATACAGATGTACTATACATGTGGATATAATGATAGATATCTCTATAGACTTCTATAGAGATATCTTTGACTATCTAATGAGTCTTATTATAATGACTTGGCTCATGTGATGATGGGAAGAGCTCAGTAGTTCTAAGATTTGCAATACTGCAAGACAGGGATCAAATAGAGGTAGATGCAGTTCTATCCCATTTCCTAAGACCCAGGAAAGCTAGAGGGCAATGGTGTAAGCTGAATCTGAATCTGAAATTTCACAGGCTGTCGACCCAAAGAGAGCTGATTTTTCAGGTTAAGTATGAAAGCAGGAAAAAATCGATCTCCCAGAGTCTGTTTTATAGTTCCTCAGGTATGGAGATTGGGAGATGCTACTCTAGTTTAACAAGTAATAAGCCTAACCGGTTGAAAACACCTCTTCTTGAATCCATAACAGAGAGGACACAAAGGAAACCAGCTGCCCCAAGATTGGAGGGACAGACAAATAAATGCAGCGGTTCATAGATGATATGAGCTGAGTGCAGAAATTCAAAAGGAAAATGCCACAGGACCCAGCGCCAAAGTAAGAAAACATGAGTTATAATTGACAAATTTCTGGAGGCTCAATGTAGAAAAGTCAGATTTAAAAATTCCAGGAGAACCTATGGAATATTGTGAGATTTACCACATTCATAAAGTACATATTAGTAAAAAACCTCTAGTACTTCAGCAGGAGGAGAGAAAAGGAAAATTTTTGAAATAACCCAGAGAGCACTCTGTGCCTCTTAACAAGGTCAGCCCTCTTGGGATACTCATTAACCGAAGGCTAATTTTCTTGGGTATCATCAGGTCTTAATTGTCTTGGGAAAGAGAAAACAGAATCCTGCTGGCTCCGCTCATTGTATTCCAACTAACATAGGTAAAAAAGGCATCCAGAATTACAGTGAGTTTACAATAAGGGACAAGCTTCTTCTAGGAGACTGGGGCTTAAACATGGGGGAATGGAATACTGCCCCCCCCCACTTCCCATCTCAGCACCACATTATTAATGGTCTGTTTGCAGAGCAGATCTTTCTACTGATACAGTATGTTCAGCTATCAAAAAAAAAAAAAAAAAAAAAAAAAAAAAAAAAAAAAAAA
>PVHY01004066.1:62378-82868 GCA_004024945.1 Uropsilus gracilis | reverse complement strand
ATTTAAAGAATATGAAAAATAAAATTTAAAATCAAATAGAACAGGGATCTTATGATTATTGGAGGAAACTGAAAGCAAGCCCAAATATTAGTGACTAAGGATTCTAATGAACAAAGTGATATCATGTGACACCAGAAGGACAGTGTAAGCAGAGACATGGAAATTCTAACAAAAATAATGAAAAATAAATGCTAGAGATTATACAGTGTTACAAACTAATGTTACTTCAAAAATACAATTAAAATAAATAAAATGAATAGAAAATAGTCATGCTTGCTATGTTTTCTACTTCAAATTATTGATAACAGTATTGTATTTTCACCAGCACATTTCTTTGTAGAAAAATGCTGTCAATATTCACATAATTCTGGTACTGATACTATTATGTTTTTGATGTCTTTAAATAAATAAAAGAATAGAGCAGAATGAGCTCATTTTTATGCTTATTTGATATACCTACAAGTCCAATATTATCTATAGCATAGCTTTTTTTAATTTTCCGAAGTGTTTTAATTTATTATATAAGAATAAAAAAAAACCTAAATTCAAAAAGTTAAATAACAAAATGAACTTACTCTAGAAGTAATTGCTTGAAACAATACTTGTCATGACACAGAGAAAACGCAGTATTTGTTAGTTTCTAATATAAATTGATATTTTTCTAGGGCACTATGAACATTTTTCAAATTAACTTACCTTCATCTCTTAGACTATGAATTTAATTTTTTTTCCTTACGATAATACAGGCTTATTTTTTAGCTGCTAAAAATAGGGTCCATCTAGAATAAAAAGCTTTTCAGCTCAACTTTTACTCACCAGATTTAAATAGCCACATGGAGCAGGGAAGTCATGTCTATCTTATAAATTCACATAAAGTATAAGCTATATTAAATATATCACAAATACTTTCAACTCCTTGTTTTCCTCTAGTCCCATTAAATTAAACAAGGACTGGTGCAGAATTTATTGAAAGACTCAAAAGGTAAAAATTCACAGTTCTGTTGTAACTCTGTAAGAAAAAGAAAGTACTTTTGATAAATAAAAAAAAATTGATCTGTGTAAAAGTTCTAAAGCGAAACACATCAGTTTTTAAAGTATGCACTCCTCTGATGCAAACTTGATAAAAAAATAATTAATGAAAAACAGAAAACAGTAATTAATGTATATATTGAACTGTGGAAATATTTATTTATTACTATTATTAAAAAAGAACCAGGTAGTAGGAAATTATTTTGCAAATTATCTTGATCAGGATAATTTAATTGTTTAGCAGATAAATCCTTAAAACTCTGTGATCTAGCACATTTGTTCTATCCTGACATGCTCCAAAGACGTTCTCAAGGGAGATTAACTGATAAAGTCATTCTGGAATGTAAAATCAAGAGCATCTGTGTTGTAACCTTTCTACAATCACTGAGATCATCCCTAGATGGCTGGTCAAGAGGAAGAAGGGAAAGAATGGAGGTAGGAAGAAAGGAAGGGAGAGAAAGAGGATGAAGAGAAAGAGAAGGGGAATGGAGTGGGAGGAGAAGAGGAGGAGGAAAAAACAGAGGGAGGGGCAGAGAAAGAGGAGAAGAGGAATCAGAGTCATCTCTTAAGCTGCTTCAAAATGGAAATTAATATATGATTTTTTCTCACATTCCATGGGCAAGAAATAGAACTTAGCTTGAATTCTGGAAAGTGCTTCTGGAGCCACTACTCCATCCTTAGAACTGTGATAAGCCTGTTTGAAAGGGATACATGTTCAAGTGTAGTGAGAGGACATGTGTGTTCTTTATTCATGAGCCTATGAAAAGAATTTTTCCTTTAAGTAAAACACCAAAATCAACCAGAAAAGAAGAAAACAACAGCTGTAATTGTTGTTGTTGTTAACAGTAATTTACATGTACCAGAAATTGAAAGAGATAGCAGCTGATGTTGAGTTCACAGAATCTTAATGTTTAGTGTCATGATAATGAGTTTGTGGTTACGGAACTTGAGCTTGACTAGGCTGTGTGTGATGCCTTCCACTCACCTACTTCTCCTTCCCTTCTCATATGTCATAATGAACTTAAATGTGTATATAGATAAATGATCACTTCTCACACATCTAGAATAGTATCTCAACTACCTTGGTCGAAAATATTTCGTACTGACTTTGGTAGTTATCCAAAAAGACTTTTCACATTTTACCAGTTTTTAATAGTTTCTAAAATCAAAAAATTTCAACTTTTGTTTTAAAAAATATTTAACTTTTGTTCATTACAAAGTGCTAGTCAATTAAAAACAAGATACCACAAAAGCTCAGGAAAGTACAGAAAGCTTCTTCTAGCCATGTCATATACAGATTATAATCTAATATTTTGGTAAACCCACTTCTGAATTTTTATAATGTGTTTGTTGTTATTAAAATAGGATCATATTTGACTCAGTATTTTGATTTTAGATTTTGATGTTTCTCAAAACATAGCTTTGATCTGTTTTTAGATTAAGGAATATCTATCTATATCCTTGTGCTGGTTTCATAGTGTCTCATTTTTCAAAAGAGCATAGACATCTTTGACTATATCAATATTTGTTCCGCCCGATATTAATCATTTAGTTATTTTTAGTCAGTAATCTGTTAAGTGTGCATAGATTTATTTTCCTCATTGGAACTTGAAATAACTGTAGTATCTGTGCTTTCTTTGCTTTTCTGAAAATTGCAAAGCAATTGCATGCATGATTCACTCAATAATTCACATATCTCTCAATTGCAGGTAATTATTTGCTTCAGAAAGTATCTACAATGTGAGGCTATAGAAGGAATTTTATAATGTCTTATTATATTAAGCTCATCTTGACATTCTTACTTAGTGAGATACTGTATTATACATTTCTAAAAATTCAGACCCTTTTAATAAGTTGTTCTGGCAACATGCCATTGACAGTGGCATATTTTGTTAATCTACTAAAATTATACTAATCAAAAGAAAAACAGCAAGTAGAATAGATAATCAAGTAGGGTAAGACAACATCTTCAACAAAACTGACAAATAATTCTCATGAGTCCCCCAAATATGAAATCTTGGCTAACCACAAAAATGAGAAGAATAAGAATAAGTTTTGGGGGACTTGTTTGGGACATCTAGGATAGAGAATAGACATTTTTGATGTCAATCTAAGAAACTATTCCACTAACAGAATGAACAAATATGTTTCAATGAAAGAAATAATGGGAACACGACTGGATATATAATATTAGATAAGTATTATTGTTTGTGCATATAAATGTTCTGATAGTTAAACTTGCAAAAGGGAATTCTAATTTAGAGATTGATACAGAAATATTCATACATATATTTCTTTTTGTATATTTATTTTCATTAACTACTGGTGTGTCTGTGTATGTGTGTAAGTGTTTAAGTGTGTGTGTAAGTGTATGTATGTATAGAATATCATTGTATATCCAGGGGTTGTCCCATGGGTTCAGGTCACCTGTAAACTTTCATTTTGCTCTCTTGTGCTCACCTCCACCCCTGGTTTCACCCTCCCACTCTTTCCCTCCCTTGCTATGTGATTTAGTTCTGCTGTCAGTTTGTTAGTTTTAACTTTTTCTTGCCCTTTCAGTTTCTTTCTTTTCTCTAAACCCCACATATAAGTGACATCATCTGGTATTTCTCTTTTTCTCTGGCTTGTTTCTGCTAGTATGATTCCTTCCAGCTCCATCCATATTACCACAAATGACATACATTTGTCTTTTTTGATTACTTTATATTTCATTGTGTAAATATGCAACAATATTTTGATTCCTTTGTCTGTTTTGTAAAATTTGGGTTGTTTCCATATCCTGCCTATTGTAAACAGTGCTGCAATAAACATAAGAGTAAAGATGTCCTTTTGCTATTCATGGGTAGATTCCCAAACATGAAATTGCTGAATCAAATAGTAGTTGCATTTTTAGAAGTCTGAGTGTCCTCCACACAGCTCTTCACAGTGAATGACCCAACCTGCACCCCCACCAGCAGTGTAAAAATGTTCATTTTCTTCATTTTTCTCCACATCCCAACCAACACTTGTTGTTGGTTGCCTGGTTTTTGTTTGTTTGTTTGTTTTAATATGGCCCTTTCTTACTGGTTCAAGGTAGTATCTCATTGTGGTTTTGATTTGTATTTCCATGATTATAAGTGATAATGAACATTTTTTCATATGTCTGTTAGCCATTTGTATTTCCTCTTTGGAGAATGTCTTTTAACTAAAATTAGATTGGTTATCTATTGAAAGTTATTGAAACTGAGTGATAGGTTCATGGGAGTTCATTACATTCTTTTTTATTCTTGGGTATATTTTGAAATTTAACACATTAAAATGTTCTTTTAAAAATGGAGTCTTTTGATTTTCTTTTCTATTTAAAGGCATTTGACTTTTCTGTGCATTTGACTTTTCTGTATATTTTACCTGACTTGTCATTTCTTTTTTTAATCAGTTCATAAAATGATTTCCTGTATGCCTCTATGTATGTATGTATGTATGTATGTATGTATGTATGTATGTATGTATGTATGTATTTATTTCACATCATTGTAATCCCACCTTCTCCCCTCCCTGGCTACTCCAGTTGGTTCCCCCTCCCCATTGTGTACTTTTGTTTGGTTGTCCATATATTAGTGAAACCATTTGGTTTCTGTCTTTTTCTTTCTGACTTGATTCTGCTAATATGATTTCTTCTAGGTATATCCATGTTACCATAAAATCATCAAAAATTGTCATTTTTAATTTATGTAATATTCCATTGTGTATCTATACCACATCTTTTTCATCCAGTCATCTGTTTTGGTACAAAGGAGTGAAAAACTTACATTGGAACAAAGATAACCTCTTCAATAAATGGTTCTGGAAAAATTGGACTAAGACATGTAAAAAAAATAGACCAAGACAACTCCCTCACTCATGTATAAAAGTCAATACAAAATGGATAAAAGACTTAGATGTCAGACCTGAAACTATAACATACATAGGAAAACTTGGGCAAAACCCTCCATGAATTGTAATTCAGAAATCCTTTTCTAGACATATCTACATATGGCAAAAAAATGAAACAAAGCAAACAGATGGGACTACATCAAACTAAAAAAGCTTCTGTACAGCAAAAGAGACAACAGAAAAGAAAAGAAAAGAAAAGAAACCCAACCAAATGGGAAAAAATAAAATCTCCCTCCACAAGCATCATAAAGGCTTAATAGCCAAGATCCACAAGGAACTCACACAACTCAACAAAAACAAAACAAGAAGCCCTATCAAAAAAATGGGGAGAACTAAAAAGACACTTCTTCACAGAAGAAATACAAATGGCCAACAGGCACATGAAAAATTGTTCAACATCACTAGCAATCAGGAAATGCAAGTCAAAACCACAATGAGATACCACCTTACACCAGTAAGAATGGCCCACATCCAAAAAATAGGTAACAACAAGGGCTGGTGAGGATGTGGAGAGAAAGGAACACTCTTACACTGCAGGTGGGAATGTAACCTGATCCAGCCACTATGGAAAGCAGTGCAGAACACCTTCAACTAATAAAAATGGAAGTACTATTTGATCCAGCAATTACTCTTCTAGGAATCACCCAAAGGGAGATCTCTATGTGGGTATAAAGGGACACCTGTGCTCGGGTATTTATTCCAGCACTATTTATAATTGCAAGGACATGACTTGTCATTTCTAATGTAGTAAATTTAACTTTCCCATATCAATAGTTACTTTTGCCCATTTAATCAAATTTTTATTGGTACTTCTCAATTCCAGCTCTATACTCAAAGGATACAGTTAGCATGCCTTAACATAAATCAAACCCCTTAAACAAGCCACTATTCCTTGTAAATTCACATTCTTTAAAACTGAAAATATCCCTAAAATATCTCTCAATATATATGTGTACCCCATCTCATTCTAGTTGATTGCATACTTTAGATATTAGGAATCCAGAAATACTTTTATTAGGTGCTATGATTGTAATTATTCATAATAATCCATTGTCTGGCCAAACCACTGGTATTTCTTGTCTCTAGTCATTCTTATCTACATATCTAATTGATGATATTCTAAAAGGCAAATCTGACCACCTTCCTTTTCCTACTGGAAAAGTCTGATTTGCTGCTTCTTCATTTTCTCTGTCCTCTTCTTCTTCATCCTTCTCTTTTTCTCCCTCCCGTTCCTCTTCTTCCTCCTTCTCCCCTCTCCCACATCTACCTTTTCCTCTTCTTGTTCCTTTTTGATATAGTTTCCTAACCTACAGTCTTTATCCCCTCTAGAGCTCTTCAGCCTTCTCTTTCCCAAGCTTCAAGCTATATGCATTGATCTTTCCTCTCTGCAACTGTGTATTTAGGAATTCTGCCAGCACTGTTCCTTTTGTGCCTTTATCAATGAACACATGTCATTAATCAGCGTATCATTTCCTAGGAAAATGATTTCAGTGCTATGTGTGGCTGTCTCCTTGATGTATATATACCTGTCACACCTCATGCTTTTGGTTTACAACAATTATCACAGCTCATTATTACATATTTGCCTACTTGCTATTTCTAAATGTCTGTCACTTACCTGAGGTGATAAATTCCATGAAATCACAGCCATTGGGTTTTATACTTTAATAGCTTTCACTTTCTAGCACAATGTTCATAAACAGCACTTGCAGTTTTGTCTGTTGACTCATTTGTGAGTCTTTTGCTTGTTTGCGCTTTGCACTTCTGTAGGGAATGTATGTTTCTTTAAGAAGTCACTGGTATTCCTGCCCCATATTATCCTTCTGAAAGTATTCCACTTAGGTATTCCTTTGCACCCCTCAGTACCTCAAATATTTCTCCAAGGAAATAGTGGCAAGTTAAGCAGAACTTATAGAGTGACTGAGTTCACAAGAAACCACTGTGGTCTCATATGTCACACTTAAAATTCTATCATTTAAACTAAATGGATCCCAGGACTCTAGAAACACAGTCTCAAAGACATTTCAAAATTGTTGCCTGTAGAATCCACAGCTGATTTCAAAACACATAATGTGAAAATATAGGTGAGAGCAAACAAGAATAGCCTAACTATTATAATGGAGTAGGAAAACACAAGTGTTAAAGGAATATTTACTGATAATTTGATCTTCTGTGCCTCTGCTAAGTCTTACACTGCTGGGTGCCTAAGTTCACAGAGAAAGGTTTTTAAGATGTTATTGGAGTAAAGGTTCTCAACACACAGCAACTGGTCTTGTATAAGCATGTGAAAAATGTAGTGGATATGCTATAGTTAATTGCTGTTCAACATTGCAGTTCTCCTGTGTAGAAAAGGAAATTAACTAAATCCAACATGTTTGAATCAGTATGTTTCTGTTTTCCTTCTTTTATCAAGTCAAGCAATTTGAATTACATGTGATTTTGACCAAATTGGAATGGGCTATTAAAACAGGACTTAGGCTGGACATGATGGTGCATGCCAGTAAGCGGCAGCCTAGGAAGCCGTGGCCAGGGCCAGAAATCATGGTTCAAGTCCTGCTGAGGGCATATAGTGAGACTTAGTTCCAAAAGGATAGCTGGGTGTGGTGGTGCGTGCCTGTAATTCCAGCTACCTGGGAAACTGAGGCTGGGGATTGCTTGAGTCTGTGTTACCCTGGGCAAAGTGAGCCTGCAGTTCCATAGGCAAAAACACAGAGACCTAGTCTCAAAAAAAATAGAACTTATATATTTATACTATTAATTTGACACATAGATTACTTTAATAGTTTAATTTAGAAAAGATAGTCAATTAAACAGTGAAATATATTAGCAACTAATCAAAAATTGATTATATCATTCTAAAATTATTTAGTTTTAATAAAATTCATTATTTACTGCCCAAATTATTTAACTTTGGGGTATAAGTAAAAAATATTAAGCAAGTAGGCTCTTAAATTCTTTCAGATATTAAAAAAATGATGTATTGCATATTTTTCTGTTTTCATGAAGTTAATAAATTTTAAGTTGGATATTAGAAAACATTACTGACATTTCTTAGTTAAATGACTTGTGTATTATTTAATATTATTGAGGATTACTTCAAATGATGTTCATTATCACTGGGTTCTCAATTTACTCATATCCT
Source organism: Uropsilus gracilis (assembly GCA_004024945.1). NCBI lineage: Eukaryota > Metazoa > Chordata > Mammalia > Eulipotyphla > Talpidae > Uropsilus > Uropsilus gracilis. The sequence continues at coordinate 74,785 of PVHY01004066.1, read as the reverse complement.
ATTGATATCATAATAAAAGAGAAAGATTATTTAAATTCCTCAAGTCAAAACCTCCATAATTCACATGCTTTTTTCTAGTGAATATCAGTTATGTAAGTTAGATCTTATTGAAATTTTGAGTTTCTGTAGTCATTTTCCCTAATTCTTCTATCCCCAATTAAAGCTCCATTGTTTTTTTAATGGGTCATATATAAATTAACATATGATATGTGCAATGAGGAAAAAATATATAAAATAAGCCTAGTCATACCATCAAAGGGAAAAAAAAATACAGGGTTTAGTCAGAAAACATAATTGAACTAAACACATAGATGACATGTTAATAGGCACTTATCTCTTGATTACAAATAAAAGTACCAGCTTCTTAATGTAGCTTATTATAGAAATATAGTATTTTTGTACAAATATAAAAGAAATAAAATTATTCTTAAGTTGCCATTTTGGATGTTTAGAATTTACATAAATGGACATTGATATAGTTGGGCAGTCAACTAGTTTCCAAATAATAAAAAATGATAGAGTAAGTAATAAAAAAAAGTATAGAATCAATTCCTATATAAACAAAGTCTAATAAATTATAGATTTGAATAAATACCTGAAGTACATTTGCTAGTCAAGTAGGTATTTGGGTGAGAAAATATTGTAAGTAGCAAGATCACCAAATAGAGTATGTGTGAGTTCTGTGGAAGAGCACACAGATCACAATGATTATGTGATACAAGTAAGAGCTAACAGCAGAAATAACAGCTAAAGTCAGAGTGTTATGGGGTCCCATTATTATAGGCACTGGAGGACAAAGGTTTTTCACATGAATGAGAGCAACTAATGCAGGGTGTTTTGGAAGGTGACATGTTTGACTTAATTTTAAGGAGCTCATTCTTGAAAAAGAAATTAGGTTGAGCACGGTGGCACATACCTGTAAACTGCAGCCTAGGAAGCTTTGGGGGAACCAGGAATAGTGGTTGGAGTCCCGCTCGGGGCAACATAGCAAGCCCTAGTTCCCCCCAAAAATACAGCTGGGCATGGTGGAATGCGCCAGTAATCCCAGCTACCTGGGAAGCTGAGGCTGAGGAGTGCTTGAGTCCGTGGTACCCTGGGCAACGTGGGCATGAGGTCCCATGGGCAAAGTAGCGAGTTCTAGTCTCAAAAAGAAAAAAAAAAAAGAAGAAAAGAAATTGTAGTGGTCAAGGAGCAAAAGGTGTAGGTGCCTAGATGGGTGATCAGTTACAATATATTTTCAAGGTAGAATCAAAAAAATTTTAGATGGACTAAATGATACTAAATTTATGTTTTGTTTTCAAAAGCAATTAAAAAAAAACATTAAAATGAATTATTTATTGCTTATCAGTATACTAGCTATTTCTTGAATACGAAGACAGAAGGAATGCTGTCTTGATAGCTATTTGGTAAGTGACTATGATCAAAGTAAAAATTATTAGGTAATGTTTTAGAATGGTGGTGCTAAAATTTTGGCAAATTATGAAAATAAAAAGTAAGCATAGTATTAAAAATAGAAAATGAAAATAATATACATCGTAATAAAATTTGATAGTTCATATTAATTAATTCATGAATACATATTTTCAGCATATGTGAAATACCAGGCACTGCCCCTCAGAGAGGTAACAGCCAACCACAGAGAGAAACTTGACTCTCTTCAAGGTCAAAAGTGCTAAAGCTAGTACCTGACATTCATGGTAAACATACTTTTTTTATATTAATTAAAAGAGAGAGGTGGAAATATGATGGTAGCAGCCACTATTCTTGTTTTCTTTAGGTTAACAGGAGTAATATTTGCATGTGTTAAGCATTATGTGATGTATAATATGGAGCAAGCTGTTCTAGACTGATCTGTGTCTCCCACAAATTTATGTGTTAAAGTCTGATGTGACTGTATTAGAAACTAAAAGCTTCATGGAAACTAGTAATACTATGAGATCATAAAGACAGGCAATTTAATCTGATAGAGTCTGGTGTCCATAAAGGAAAAGGAATATGTCCCAGATAATTATCTCCTTTGAATACATGCAGAATAAAGACTATGTGATTACATAGAAAGAGCCCAGAAAGAGCCCTTACCAGGAATTAACTTTGATCTTACACATCTAACTCTTAGAATGATTGAAACATAATATTATGTTGTTGAGATAAGCTAATCTGTGGATTTATGCTATGGAAGTGCTGTCTATTAACAGCACTCCTGCTAATAGACAACAGTACAACCACAACATTTAATATTTTGCTGTCACTAGTTACTTTTCCTTTGCTTTTGTGGTATATTTCATTAGGTGTTTGATGCAAGCCATAAAGGTTAGTAAGTAATTTAGTGGACATAAAGTTAACACAGGATATAAGTGCTGACATCATTACTGGAAAACCTGGAGAAAAAAAGATAGGATTGAACTGAACAGTATGAATGCCTGTTGGACAATACTTGGAATTATTCTGTCAGGCAAGCTGCTGCCTTTGAGCACTTTAGACAACTTGGACACCACTGATTTCCTAAGAACCACCAAAGCCGCTGGGTCCACTATTACAATCTAAGCTGTTTATTATCTGGGTTCAGGAAATTCCAGGTTTCCCGGTATATTCAGTTTCCACAAATGCTGCAACCCCTAAAACTGGTATTAAGTCTCTGCAAGCCGAGGATCCCGTTTTCTCTCTTTGGCTATTTTCTGAAGTCAGATTTCATGTGGATGGTCTGATGTTTGTCAAAATGTACCCAGAATCGGAGTTGAAAAGGGGTCCTCTAAACAGACACAAAAGAATGTCTGATATTACAGCCTTTGGTGTCTAGCCCTCGCCCTCCACAAGGTTACATCTGGAGGGTGCATGCTCTTCTGCCTTGCCATACTACTAATTAGGAAAAAGACATGTTAACCACGAAGGGAACAGCACTCCTGCTAATAGCCAATTGACTGACAGAAATATTTGGTAGATGATCAGAGACAAGTTAATATTGGGACAGAAGAGAAGAAATTGCCAACATGTTTGGTAATGATGATGTTCCTACTTTTCATGTTAGATCTTCTCATGAGATAAAGCAACAGAAAGTTTAGGATGCAACTCCTTGTCAGGATTCCTGAGGAATTTATTTCACTGCCTTGATTTCCAACTATTTAACTTGAAGAGATTGCCTTCTTATTAAAATCTGTTTGAGTGTTAAGACCTAAGGGAGAGAGTTGAATTAAATAAGTCAAATGAATAAAACTCCGCCTTGGTTACCTTTTCAATTGATCTCCAAGAAAATATTGTAACTCTTCAATAACCTTCAGGGTATCTTGAAAATAAATAACGTGAATTAATATGCTCCTCTCCATCCATTAAAAAAATCTATTCCAAAATTAATAGATAGGTGTTCTAATTATCTTTTGTCTCCTCCCTCCCTCACTGTTGAGTAGATTTTTTCCAGGGTATTTTTACTCTGAACCTTAAGTAGCAGGCAGCCCTAAACGGACTCCAGAGTTTTATAGATGATAAGAAATTGTATGCACTTTTAATTAATGTAAGGTGATTTTCTAAGCAGGGGGTGGCATCTGTTAACTCGTTATCTGACATCTATAACCTCCGCAATAATCTAAAACATTTAAATCTATCCAAAAATATTTTATTTTTTTATTTGCAAACATGACTCATATTTGAGCAACTGTTATCTCTGTGGAAGTCAGTTAAGAGAAAACAACTTTCTCTAAGCAAAATTAATTAGCCTTTCAGGAACTACAACTGTCTATGATCTTGGCCTCACAACCAGCATTCTCCAACTGAGTTAACTGGGCTCTCATGGTGAACTCAATTCAGCACTAATCTCTTTAAAACCATCTTGTATTTATTAAATTCATTTTTACATTTAATTTAATTTACATAAAAGTTTTAGTAGAGTAAGAAATTTTTTCAGAGACTCGGAATTAGTCCTCAGTGAGGAGATAACTTCTTATCTTCTTTTAACAAGCTTTTTATTTTTTGTGGGAATTGAGATTGGGCAATAGATTATAAGGATTTACCAGCTGAAATTGCAATCCTCACTATGCAGCCATAGGAGAGAAATTTAATCTTTAAGTCTATAAGGAAAGTGCTCCAGAACTCCATGTAATTTACTTTATTTCCGATATTAGATTCTGTAAACAAATGTGTAATATAATAAAGACAATAAAATTTAAGGAATGCCAATATTGAAAACAGAATGTCTTTAAGGAATTTATCTGTGCATAGTATCTTCATTTGGTGTTGAACCTAATATGTAGAGTTTCTCAGGTGCTCAAAAGGATGCTTAACATTTTTTTCTAATTTTCTATTTACCTTTTAGTTCCACACACACAGTATTACTTTTATGATTTTCTAAGAAGAATACAATTTAATTTTTCCTCTGAATTTGTCTCCTGGAGTCAGTGGCTATCATAGGCTTGATATTTAAGATATTTATACAAAATTTCTAAGTACTTATATTGAAAGCATGTACAAAATTTCTAAGTACTTATATTGAGATATCTTGCATTTCCATTCATAGTTATACTATTTGGGAGGGTGGGATGGGGGAGGGCTGTGATGTTAATACCATATTCTGTCTTTTTTCATATACTCGTAAGTTACTGAAAATTTAAGGACAATTTTTAAATCATTTTGTATGGGAGTGATTGAATTTAAAGGTAGGATCAGGTCATCAGAAAACTAAAACATACATATAGGTAAATAAAAATTATGAAGTCACACAATCACCAGAATTAAAAGAACTAAAAGCAGAACAAATGATGGTCTTTGGACGTAACATGCCTTTCACTGATAAGGTTATTTCCAAGTATATTATAATTTAGAAAAAATAATTGTTGAGCTGCAAAGCTTCTGAGCATGCATTTTAGTGATCAGGAGTACAACCTTCCAATCATATTTCCTTGCAGATGCAATGTGGATCTCCATTTGCAGCTCTACTAGAGGTTGATCATTCATTAATTTTATATGAATATAGTATATATTCATATATATATAAATATATATTTATATGAATATAGTATATATGAATATAGTATATATATAGTATATATATACTATATTCATAAAATATATATATATATGTCCATATACATCTAAGTGTAAAATGTAAACAGTTATTGTGGGGAGTAAAAAAAAAAAGAATTATTGTAAAGACATAAGTAGAGCTACTTAACCTTTGTAAGCTAGGTAAATAAAACAATTGCAAAAGCCCTCCCCAAAAGCCCATCACTTCTTGCCAAATGTAAACACTTTCTAGAGAACAAACGTTTCCATATATTTTTATGCGCATTCTAGTATATTACAATATAAATTACCTTTATTTTTTTAAAGAAATCTCACCAGTGTCTATATTTCTTGTGTGTGTGTGTGTGTGTGTGTGTTTTAATGATTATCTCATATATTCCTTCTCATTACTGCTAAAATGTGCTCCAGAATTGTGGGAATTCACTTCTTTTCTTTTCCCCAAAAGATATTTTCAAGAAATTGAGGGCTACCAGAAGTTTCTAATAATTTTCTGCAGGTTAAATTTTTTTAATATTTTTCAACACTTTCTTCTTAAAGTCCACAGACGATTTTCATGAAAATCACCCATGGTCTGGTTAAAATTATCTATTCCTAGATCTTATTCCAAATTCACTGAACACAATTCTACTTTCCCATATAATTACATTTCGCTTCTTTTAGAACCCTACAATTCAGGCAACACTGAATTGCAATAAAAAAAATGCAATGAAAATGAAAATTGATTTAGAAGTTTGACTTATCTGTGTTTCATCTTAAGCTTATTTATCCTGATATTCTTCTTTGTTTTTCTTTCTTCCAGTTTTTGATTTTTATGATAAAGACAAAGTTGTCAATATGTCAAAGGAATTAATAATACAATGCAGATGATTGAGACTCTTTATTCTGTTCAAAGTTTGCAAAATAGCTATATTGAAAAAGAAAGAATAATCCTTCTAAATTCTCTAACATTTTGACAGGTATCTTTTAATATCCTCATCAAGTTCTTTTAAAAGAATTATATTGGGATGAAGAATTATGGATGCTTCGGTGGTGGGTGTGCTCTGGTACCATACATTTGAAGGGGCGTGAGCCTAGATCTCTGAATCATATGTGGTGTTGTAAAACATTTAGATATATTAGATAGATGATAGATAGATAGATAGATAGATAGATAGATAGATAGATAGATAGATAGATAGATAGATATAATAAAGGAAATGAAGGCTAGCTTGGGAATTTTGTGTAGACTGAGATGAGCTTTGTTTCCCATTTTCATTTCTAGATATCATTTTCTTAGAATAAAAGTGACTGAAAAACAATGTACTGACAGTAATAATATCTGTCATGTAACTTGGATGTATGTCTGCCCTTCTCATCCAGTATCTTTCTTCAGAGTTAATCAAATAAGGAGAAGACATAAAAACACCAATTATTGGGATTACTTCAGCAAGGAGAACTTCCAATATAGATATTGTTGAAAATCAAATAATACAGTGATAAAAAATATCTATTGACCTTATTCCTATGGACTATACAGTTACCCTCACTAAAAGCTTCATTCATATATTGATAAGACTGTAGCCACCTTGGAAAGAATTCATGAATGATTGGGAAACAAAGGAATTAAGAGAAATTTCAGTACACTTATTTTTAAAAGTTTGTGTTGGTGAAAAAATAGATAATATCATTAAATAGAATGGCAGTTTTTTATTGCTTTTGTTGTAATCCTTGTTGAAATTATCCTGAGCAGTATTTAATCCTGTTCAGAGTTTGATAGTTGATATCATTTAGCAAAGAAAATACTTTGTAGATGCGAAAAGGAAGAATTGATTGTGAAAGGATGTTTATAGAAGTCTGGTTTGGGGAAATTATATTCTCTTTTGTTTATTGAAACTAGAAAACTAGAAGAGAAGAGATTTAAAAAATCAAATGAATATTTATATTTGGAAATTTTGAAAACAAACTTTTACCATTGATATTTTATTTTTTTCTCAGGTAATTAAGAGATGAGATTGTTCAATGTCAGATGATTGTTCAATGTCAGTATATTATGAGTACCAAAGAGGTTGAAGTATATGTTACTGCAATGGATGAAGTTCTCAGACTTAATTTGGAACAAAGTTGAAATCAATACATACACGCACACCAAATACAGCATATATATATATTATATATATATATAGTAGCTAAACTATATATATATGTATATATATATATATACATATATATACATATATATATATAGTTACTAAACTAATATAGGAATATAATCAGTCCTGCTGTATGTTTTGTCATAGGGACAAGAACTAGTGCTTAATATAGATTTATAGTTTGCATGAACTGAATAAGTCACAAAGTGTTGATAACAGTAAAATATTAGCAAGGAAATTTATGTAAAATATTATATTTTTGCTACAAGGAACTGCTAGAGTGTTTATTGTGAAGACACAAAAAAGATACTTGATTGCAAGCAGAAAATGAAATTTATGGTTTTTAAAGTAAAACAATTTCTACTACTTGAAGATATACTTGATGAATCAAGGACAATGATTTAAATTAAGACGATCAATAAACTGTGCTCAAGGTATTGACAATATCAGTTTTATAAAAGAGTAAAATTGAAAGCAGGAAGCAAAGTCTTTACAAAAGTCAATGTGAAAAAATATGGAATAGAAGATAATAAAGACAAGTGATCCTCCAAAAAAGGAAAGTAAAGCTTTATTTTTTCAATGATTGTTTTTCAGTGAATGCTTACTTATTGCTCTATTATTTCTACTTTATTCTTTGTTTTTGGCTTTACAAATATTAAAATAATTATAGAAAAGTAGATGTCTTAAGAGAACAATGAACAATGGGGGAAAAGACTTAACTTTTAATTTTGTGATGTTTAGTTGAAAGTTTAAGAGCTATCCCTAGAGGATAAAATAGAAATGCTCTTTTCAGAGATATGTCAGAATTCCATCAGAGTATGGGAATGGAGGGAACTCTCTGAGAACTTGTTAATTTGTCATCATCTTTAGTGTCAACTTAATGAAGGTAATTCATGTCCAAATGGATTCTAGGAGTCTTTGCAATCAAAGATTGTATGGAGAAGTTCAAGCTGATAGAGTGTGAATAGAAGTGGTACGTTTTCTTCTAGTCCCAGCCCATGACATCTTTTTTTTTTTTTTTTTTGAGACTATGTCTTGCTCTTTTTGCTTGTAGAACCGCAGGTTCCCATTGCCTGGGGTACCACAGACTCAAGCAGTCCCCAGCCTCAGCTTCCCAGGTAGCTGGGATTACAGGCATTTTGGGACTAGGTCTAGCTATGTGACCCTGGCAGAACTCAAACCATGATCCCTGACCCTAGCCACAGCTTCCTAGGCTGCTGCTTACAGGCATGCGCCACCATGTCTGACCCTCATGACATCTTTTAATATAAGTTTTTGTACTGTTTTCACCTTCTGGCTTTCTGACTGGAGTGGAAGTGATCCTTGGGAAGACCTTGGCATCCTAATATTGAACATGATAGAGCTTGACTCAGCTGCCTTGCATTGATGCAGGAAAAAAGTATTGACCTAATGATCTTTCATTTACCCAATGCTGTCATATTAACAACAAATTAGTGTCCAATAGACTAGAGTCCTTCTAAGATTTAGTTAACTTTGCTACCACAGCTTGTTTTATCATGATGGTAAAGGGAACTTGGTTATGTTTTTGTTTATTTGTTTGATTTGCTTATTAATTTTAAAAAAGGAGTTAATTCTAGAGTAGCATAGATTCTAAAACCAGAACAGAGTGGTTTTGGTTTTAGAAAAGTGAAGATCAGGTCAGAAATAAGAAAGTGCATATCATTAATATAATTAGTCTGTGAAGACTACACTTCTGTGCTGAGGATCCAATGGAGAGTGCATCAAGAAGATGGGGCATATGTACACAATGAAATGGAATTAGCAATCAAAAAAATAAAAAAGAAAAACAAACTCATGCCATTTTCAAAAATGTGGATGGAGCTGGAAGGATTATACTTAGTAAAATAATCCAGAAGGAGAAGGACAAATACCAAATGGTGTCACTTGCTTGTGGACTATAGAGAAACCAAACAAAGGATAAAGTCAACTTGAAAACTAACCCTTAAAAACTAACCATATAACTGAGACTTACATAGGGGGGAGGGCGTGGGCAAAACGGGGCAAGAGTACAGTGAACTGTGATGATCAGTTGTGGGTGCTTTTGTGGTAAGTGCATGATGGTAGCAGTAACTGAATGGGGAAACCCTATACTTCCAATACATTGAGGAGTTTACAAATTGAGGATTTACAAGTAATCGTACTTCATAAAAAATAAGACACCATCATAGTTGAATTAAAAAACTCAGCCTTTAATTTTAGTGGAAATAAACACAGTTTCGGTTATGTGATATGAGCATACATGAGCTGGCACAAATAGGGAACAAATCTTAATTGATTTATACAGGGCCAATGCTAGTTCCAACAGTTCTAAGTCATTAAATTTATTTTAAATAAAATGAATACTGCTGCTTGATATTATATTTTTAAATAAATTATTTTTTGCATCATTGTCTGCTCTAGGGTTCTCCCACCACATTGTCACCTGTGACCTAGTATCTTAGTCTTTTGTGTCTATATTTCAGTTCTGCTGATAAAGTTTTTCTTGTCCATTTGTTTGTTTGTTTTTCTCCTGTCTCCCTCATATAAAGCAGATCATCCAGTATTTCTTTCTTTCTTTCTGGCCTCTTTCTGCTAGCATGACTCCTTTTACCTCTGACCATGTTGCCACAAATGACATGTTTGTCTTTTTTGATTGATGAATAGTATTCCACTATGCACATGTATCACAGCTTTTTGTCCATTTTTCTTCTTTGGGGTATTTGGGTTGTTTTCATATCTTGGCAATATTAAATAGTGCTGCAATAAACATCCAAGCATGGGTGTCCGTTTGAATTATTATTTTTGTATCCTTTGGTTAGATTCCTAGAAGTCAGATTGCTGCATCAAATGGTAGTTCCATTTTTTTGTGCTTTACAGGTCCTCCACACAGTTTTCCATAGTGACTGGACCAATTTACATACCCACTAGCACTGTTTCCTTTTCTCCACATCCATGCCAGCACTTGCTGTTGCACGTCTTTTTGATATGGGCCATTCTTACTGGTTTAAGGTGGTATCTCAGTGTGGTTTTGATTTGCATTTCCCTTATTATTAGTGATGTTGAGCATTTTTTCATATGCCTATTGGCCTTTTGTATTTCCTCTTTGGAGCCAGGGTACGTGTGGGGGTGCCGGGGTGGGTGTGCAGAGCTGGGCACAGGGGCAGGGATGGGTTCCTCCTGCTGACCGGCCCTCCCTCCCCGGGGCCAGCTCCCTACTGCCTTCCACCACCAAGCTCAAGGACGAAGACTTCCCCAGCCTCTGCGCCACTGCCATCGCCACCCCTGCCCCCCCTCACTACCCTGGTGCCCGTGGGACTGGCTCTGGCCTACTCAGCACCCACCAGGGGCAGGACTGCCTTCCAGGAGGAGGACTTTCCTGCCCTGGTGCCCTTGGTCCCCAAGCCCAGCCCCACGCCCACCAACCTCAAAAGTATGTTTTTAGTTCTTCTCCCCATTCTTTGACTGGACTTTTTGTCTTGTTTTTGTTAATTGTGTTTGTTCTTTGTGGATCTTTGTTATGAGACCATTATCATTTGTGTGTAGGGCAAAGATATTTTCCCAGTTAGTTGGGTTTCTTTTTTTTGGCTTTTGTCTCCTTTTCTATACAGAAGCTTTTTAACTTTATATATTCCTAGCCATTTATGTTTTCCTTCTTTTTTTAGCATCTGTAGATTTGTTCTGAAAGAGGTTCCTGAAGTTTAACTCTTGCATTGTGTTGCCCACATTTTCCTCTCTATAGTTTATGGATTCCATTCTTAACATTTAAGTCTTTTATTCACTTTTAGTTGATTTTTGTACAGGGTGTGAGGGAGTGGTCTAGTTTCATTTTTTTGCATGTATTGGTCCAGTTTCCTCAGCACCATTTATTGACAAGACTATCCTTGTTCCATTGTGTGGTTTTTGTCCCTTTGTCAAAAATTAGTTAATTGTGCATTTGTGACTTATTTTCTGGGCATTCAGCTCTTCAATTAGTCTATGTGTCTGTTTTCATTCCAGTACCTTGATGTTTGAATCATGGCTTTGTAATATAATTTGAAGTTTGGGAGTGAAATACATCCATTCTCTCTTTCTTTGGTCATGAGTGTTTTGGCTACTCTAGGTCTTATTTTATTCCATAAAAATTTCAGTATTTTTTGTTCTATCTCTTTAAAAAATATCACTAATTTTTTTATTGGGTTCCCATTGAATCTGTTGATTGCTTTTAGCAAGATGGCCATTTTGATAATGTTAATTCTTCCTATCCATGAGCAGGGATTATTTTTCCATTTAAATCTTCTTCAATTTCTTTTAACAATGTTATATAGATTTCTTAGTATAGGGTCTTCATTTCTTTTGTTAGGCTTATTCCTAGGTATTTAATTTTCATTGGTACAGTGGTGAATGCTTTTTTTTGTTTATTTCTTTTTCTGTCTGATTTTTTGCATACAAGAAGGCTACTGATTTTTGCATGTTGGTTTTGTTTTGTTTTGTTTGAGACTAGGTCTCGCTATTTTTGCCTGTGGAACCGCAGGCTCTCATTGCCCAGGATATCACAGACTCAAGTAATCCCCAGCCTCAGCTTCCCAGGTAGTTGGGATTACAGGCGCGCACCACCACACCTAGCTATTTTTTTGGAACTAGGTCTCGCCATGGGCCCCAGGTGGGACTCGAACTGCGATCCCTAGCCCCTGCCACTTCATAGGCTGAAGCTTACAGGCACAAGCCACCGTGCCTAGCTGCATGTTGATTTTGTAGCCAGCTAACTTACTGAACTTGTTTATTGTTTCAAGTAGTTTTTCTGTGGATTTTTCAAGATTCTCAACATAGAAAATCATATCATCTGCATGTAGTGATAGTTTCACTTCATTCCCTATTTGTCTTCATTCCTTTTATGTCTTTCTCTTGCCTATTGCCCTAGCTAGTACTTCCAGCACTACACTGAAAAGTAGTGGTGAGATTGGGCATCCTTGTCTGGTTCCAGACCTTTTTTTTTTTTAATAATTTTTTAATTTATATATATTTCACATCATTTCAGTCCCTGGGGGTCACCCACCGCCTCCCCTTCCCACCCGCTCCAGCTGTACCCCATCCTCCCCTTGTGCAGTTTCATTTGGTTGACCATATATTAGTGAAACCATTTGGTTTCTGTCCCTTTCTATCTGGCTCGTTTCTGCTAGAATGATTTCTTCTAGGTACATCCAGGTTTCCATAAATTCATCAAATTTGTCATTTTTAATTGATGAGTAATACTCCATTGTGTATATGTACCACATCTTTTTCATCCAGTCA
>PVHY01004066.1:0-62278 GCA_004024945.1 Uropsilus gracilis | reverse complement strand
CAGATGTGCAATGAACATTCATGCACAGGTGTCCTTTTTTACCCACATTGAGGTCTCCTTTGGGTAGATTCCCAGAAGTGCATCTACTGGGTCAAATGGTAATTCCATTTTCATTAGTTTGAGGGTCCTCTACACTGCTTTCCATAGTGGCTGGATGAGTTTGCATTCCCACCTGCAGTGTAAGAGTGTTCCTTTCTCTCCACATCCAGCACTTGTTGTTGCCTGTTTTTTTGATGTGGGCCATTCTTACTGGTGTAAGGTGGTATCTCATTGTGGTTTTGATATTGAGCAATTTTTCATGTGTCTGTTGGCCATTTGTATTTCCTCTTTGGAGAAATGTATTTTTAGTTCTTCTCCCCACTTTTTGATTGGGCATCTTGTTTTGTTTTTGTTTAGTTGTATGAGTTCCTTGTTGGTTCCAGATCTTAGTGGAAATGATTTCAGTTTTTGCCCATTAAGAATGGTGTTTGTTGTAGGTTTGTCATAGATGGATTTTATTATGTAGAGATATGTTCCTTTTATTTTGAGGTTTTTAAGGGCTTTTATCATGAATGGCTGTTGAACTTAATCGAATATTTTCTCAGCATCTATTGATATGATCATATGGTTTTTGGTCTCCTCCTTATTGATGTGATGGATTATGTTGATGGATTTTCAGATGTTGAACCATTCCTGTGTCCCTGAGATAATTCCCACTTAATCATGGTGAATAACCCTTTTTATTCATCATTGCATTGCATAATTTCCCAGGATTTTGTTTAGAACTTTTGTGTCTCTGTTCATTTGGAAAATTGGTCTATAGTTTTCTTAGTGCTATCTTTATTTGGTTTTGGTATTAATGTAACATTTGCTTCATAGAATGCATTTGGCAGTTTTTCTTCTCAGTTTTTTGGAAAAGTTTTAGTAGCATAGGCATTATTTCCTCTTTGAAAGTCTGGTAGAATTTGTGTTAATCTGTCTGGCCCTGGGCTCTTATTTTTAGGGAGAGTTCTGATGACTGCGTCAATGTTGCTGCATGTGATCTGTTTAAGTCCTCTACTTCTTCTTTGTTCAATTTTGGGTGGTATATTAGTTCTAAGAATCTGTCCAGCTCCTCTAGTTTATTGTATTTATTTTGCAGATCCTTTGGATTTCTACTGTGTCAATTGTAATTTATTGTCTTTTGTTTGTAATCCTGCTTAATTGAGTGTTCTTCTTTTCTTTATAAGTCTTGATAGGGGTCTATCAATTTATGTATTCTTTCAAGAGAATCAGCTTTTGGTTTTGTTGATCTTCTGGATTGTTGTTTTATTTTCTGAATTAGTTTTTTTTTTCCTTTTCTTTGTATTATTTCTGGTCTTCTGCTGGGTCTGGGGTTTCTTGTTGTTCCTTTTCTAGTTCCTCAAATTGAGATATTAAGTTATTTCTTTGGATCATTTCTTGCTTTTTGATATGAGCCTGTTTTGCTTTGAATCTTCCTATTAATACTTCTTTGCTGTGTTCCATACATTTTGGAATGTTGTTTCATCTTTATCATTTGTTTTGAAGTAAATTTTAATATGCTCTGGTTTCTTTTCAGATCATATACATCTTTTGATATTATTTTTAATAGAAGTGACAGTAATTTGCTTAAACTAGATAAAGTAGAAAGGATAAAGAAAAAACAAGTATTAAGAATGTAAGTCTGCATAAACATGCACACAAATACTCAAAAATATTTTTACTTATTTGACTACTTTAATAAACTATTTTAACTCTTTAAATGGGTTGTTAATATAAAGACTTTAGAACCTTCTTTGCTGTCCTCTATAGACAAGTAAGCAATTCAAACTGATAAGTAGTTTTGTGTCCTATGTGTTTTTTTCTTTTTGTCTTTATCAACAGTAAAACAAATGTAGATTCCACATTTTAATATAGTGCTGCATTTACTTATGTGGGAAATCCTTTTGAACTTTATTTCAAGTAAGAATTTAAGCTCCAAGAGTAAATCACAGTTTTGTTTTGGTTGTTTTTTTCGCACCTGAGATAAGTTTAGAAAAAAGGTATATGTGAAATGAAAGGAAAAAACATAGAAAACACACAAAAAATTTTAAAAACACGTAGTTTTAAAACAATGTTACTGATGTTGTATTATATTATTTATGCATTATTGGATTTTTATTTTAAAATGTATATATATATATATATATATATATCATATAGTAATTGCATCCAAAGTATTTCCAAGTTTGATTTTGTGGTACAGACTGGTAAAAAAGAACTAGAGAGATTAAAGGATCTATATATTTTTTAATTATTTCTTTTTCTGTTTTCTTCATTTTTTAAGGAGTCAATTTATTGTATCTTTAACAGGCCAATCTAATGATACTTTTGGCTGAGCTGAAGGATATACAATTACAATCAATTTATCTCTGCCTAATAACTATGGCAACACAATGGTATAAACATCCTTTATATTTGTTTGTATACTTATGTTTAAAAGTCCAAAAAGAAAATAAACAATCTTTATAATACCAATTTCCTACGTACTCTTCCTTTGAATCAATCTTGTTAAATATACTGCATATGCAAATTATATCAAACAATAAGAATTTGTAAAGATAATGTAATCATTTATTTCTTAAATTTAAATATAAATTAGAGAAATTCTTTAAATAAAGCTTCCAAATTTGTGATTGTCTTTTACTTGGGATGTTTTAACTGTTACAAAATCATAGTGAATGCCTCATAATAACAAATGCTATAAAAATGTGTAAATACTTCTGGGAATGAATGAATGAATGAATGAATGAATGGAGTTGATGATGATCTTTTATTTTTCTTCAAAGGTCCGTAAAAATGATAACGAATGTTTAAGTAACCAAAAACAGTACCTAAGATATAGAAACAAAATACTACTATATCAAAAGTATGAAGAATCATTAATCTTGAGTAGTATTGCATTTTCAAAAGATCATTAACACTTGTTTGAGTTAAATTATTAAAAAGGAAATAGCTTCTTGAATATGTTGTTGTCAGTTAATACATATTTAATTAACTGAAGTTTATGAAGCTTGCCTTTTTATTTCTACCATTTATATATACAGTTTAAAATTTTAAACTTACTAAGTAAATTTTGGTAAATAAAATCAGTTTTATTTGACAGTAATAAAATATGCATTTTGTTACAGGAATTCATTAATTCACTTGCTCAAAAGGATATTATTTAGTACTTATTTTTGCAGCAATATTTAAAGTACTGTTTAGAGAGGCAAATCTATTTGAAGTCTTTCTGTTCATAGACCTTTTTTCTAGTAACATAATGTGTAAAAATTAACTGATAATTTAACACAGCATAATAAAGTTCAGGTTGGTAAATAAATGAAGATTTACTGTGTTGAGAAGATGGGGCAACTGTTTTAAGGAGGAAGTGCATTTTTGAGGCTTCAATGCATGCAAACACCTGCCTCGAAAAAAAGTAATAAAAAGTCAATCAAACGAACATCTAGGGGAAGTTTTGCCTCTGGAAGAGAAGAACAAATGAACATCTAGGGGAAGATTTGTCTCTGGAAGAGAAGAACAAAATGCACTACAATGATAATAAGACTGTCCTAAATGAGGAAATCTCAGAGGCAAATACTTTGGAGTTTAGTGATTAAAGAAGAATATGATCAGATAAAAGAATTTGGAAGGTGGAAAAAAATTCTGATGTGAAATTGCAGCGATTTTAGGTGTTTGTAGGTGAGGGGAAGAAGGCAAGATTTTAATTATTAAGATGATATAATTTCACTTTGTTGTAAATTTAAAAGTTCACATCTATTGATGTATAGAGAATGGTGAACATAAAGTAGAAGAGGCAATATGATCAGTGAGGCAGTTACTTAATAGCCCAAATGAAAAATGGTGATCATTTATACGAGGGGCTACTAGAGTATCTTTTGTTAATTAAGGTTATGGCTGTTAACATCACGGGACAGCTTGCTAAGTTATGGTGTTTAGCTTAGTTGTTTGGTCAAATACCATTATAGAAGTTGTTGTGAAGCTAATTTTTACAAGTGATTGACTTTTAACTTAGAAGACTTTGAGTGAAGTAAATTAATTGCAGTCTACAATTGCGCAAGCCTCATCCAATCAGTGGAATTCTACTTCCAGAGTGCTAGACTCATGGCTGCAACATCCACCCTCAGTGGAATTTCTGTGCGATTGGTCTATTGATGTGCTATGTGAATAACAATCTTACCACTCCTCAACTGCTAGAGACAATTAGCTAAAATCATCTTTCACTCTTACACACACATACACATATTATATATAACTTTATATAGTATATGGATATGAAATGATATCTATAGCTATCTAACAATATAACTGTCATCTAGTTGTTTAAATATTATTGATCTATCTTTTCAGAGAAGACTGATTAATAGGTTACTGAATCAATGCTCATATAGCTGATGGAATGTATGCAGACTGTGAGTGAAAGAGGGAAATCAAGGGTTCATATTTGAATTCTGTAAAACAGAGTGAATGCCATTGTTATTTCCTTAGCTTCAGAAGATACACAGTAAAACTGTTTATCCTGGGTAAGAGAAGATCAAGATTTCCGTTTTTTACTAGAGGTCTACTAGAGACCAAAGTGGAGATATTAAGTAAGCAGCCAACTACTCTAAATACATCTGGAGAACATGAAAAGATTAAGAGTCAAGTCATTACTTTGTGGTTCTGTCTCTCCAAAGTTCACTTAGAACGAAAGTTGCCAGAGACCAAGAAGTATATTCTATATTAGAAGGCAATAGAGCTCATGACACTGAATATAAATGGGGAACAGTTTAAGAAGACAAGAGTAGCCAAAACAGGCTAGAGAAGGGGCCGCTAGATGTAGCAAAGAAGAGATCGTCATTTGCTTGAGCAGAAATAATTCAGCGGAACTGACTAGAACATAAGCTCAAATGGAAAGAGGCTAATAAAATAAAGGATGCCTTGAAAATCCAGGCCACTAGTGACAAATGTCATCATTTGATCATGCTGATAGCATTGATTAAAAGTAATCAAGAATCTTATAAAATTCTACTGAGTCTATTACACCCAGTAATAGTAAGATAGATTTTATCTTGGATATTTTGCATTATTTCTAAAATAAACATCTGAGCTGCTTATTTTCCTGTAATTTACTGTTTTTTTTTCATAAGATTATATAAAGAAAATAAACAGCAGAAGTATAGGGTCTGTTATTTTACTGTGTGATTTATTAATATAATTCTGTTTGTTTTCTTTTGGAAAAAGAGTCCAGGGCTGCAGAATTTACTTTTCTCATGGTCTCTATAGATAAGAACTAGCCTAATGTGTTTTAAGTGTATCTGGTTATACAGGCTGTCAGCGAGCAGTAAGAACCATTTCATAATATTGTAGAAAATCAATACAGGAGCTCATTAGTTGTGACTGAATTCAGATGGCACTAGGAACAAAATAAAGCTAAAACAATATTCATATAACTATGTGTGATTCTGGGGTGGGTTCTAGAAAGGGAATTTACAGCTCCTCAATTCCCATTACAATAAAGCAAGCCAGTTGTTTCAGGGATTAAACTATCTCTACTTTGAATTTATTTTAATATTGAAAACACCACAGATTAAAATGGAAGCAAATTCTTCCTTTTGACTTACAAACCAGAATATTTATTACTTCAGCAAATTGCTGCAATACACTATTAGAAATACTTCTCTAATTTTTTTCTTTCCATGAAATATTGTAAATCCTTCGCATGCATTTTAATAACATTTTATTGAAATCACGACATATTGACATTGTGTGACTTTCAGTGTGCTTTATTATAAATCATTGTTGCTATGTACATTAAGTTCATGGCTAGAAGTTCAGTTTTTTTCACCTCTTCTTTGGAAAGTGATTGTTCTAATGCTTCTTTGACTGTTTCCATAGCAGAATATTTGAATCAGCCCATGTCTTACAAATCATCACGTTGATGGTTTGTTTTTGCTGAGGTGTTCCTTCTCAAATTATTTCTCCCCTCCGGCATTTTCCTTTGAGAGTCAAGGATAAATCACAACATGACATCAACACTTAGAAATCTCCCCAGCTAAATATTCAAGTTTGTTACTTGCTGTTGGACTTTGTGTACAATAGAAAACAGTCCTAACACATCCTCTGTCACTTTGTCACAAGGTTCATCTTTTCTACAGTTTCCAATAACATTCTCATTCCCATCTGAGATTTCACCAGAATTGCATTTAACATTTATATTTCTAGCAACACTCTTTTCATCACAATATATGTATGAAGGTGAGAGAAATTTTCTTTGTATATCGTTCCTTTTTTTTTATCTGAGTTCTCACTAAAATCACCCTGAACACCTATATTGCTGTCAGTAATCTCAAATCAATCTATACTTTTTAAATCACATACCTAAAAATCATTGTAGGCTTTCCTAATCTGGCCTTAAACTACTTCCACATTTCAGATATTTCTACAGCAGTCCTTTGCTCTTGGTGCCGACATCTGATTAGTCTACTAAGACTTTCTTCAGTTAGTACCCTCACTTAGAATGCATAAACACCAGGACTGTGTTATCTCACAGTTATATAGGCGAGAAGTTCAACATCATGGTGTTAACAAGGTTGATTTCTTCTCAGGACTGTGAGGAAGAATCTTTTTTCCATCTGCTTGACCTAGCTTCTGCTTGTTTTTTATCACTCTTCAACCTTCCTTGGTTCGTAAACTGTCAGCCCAGTCTCCATCTTCATGATGACATGGCCATCTCCATGTCAGATTTCCCCTTATATAAAAACATTAGTTACAATATATGAGAGGTAATACTATTACAAATGTTGTAAATTGAGATTTTGATCTAATGACTTGACTTGGACTGGATAGCCTTTTATTTACTGGATTACAATTTAATGATATCCATAAGACTGAAACAGGTAATTCCTTTTTAAAGATTAGTTTTTCTCTGAAATATATTTTCTTGTTACTTCTGCAGCATTAGCTGTAATAATGGTCAAATTGTCCTCAGTAGCTAACTTATTAATCTTTGTTTTGTTTATGTTGAAATCCAGCATCATTTACTTTCTCTTGCTCTATCAGAGAGCCACAGTGAAAGATAATTCTCTGGTTCCTATATATATATATATATATATATATATATATATATATGGGAGAATATTTACTTATTCTCTACTTTCTGTCTAGTCTAATATGATTTGTTCAAATAGAATTGCTAGATATGCATATAGCATTATTTTGTTTATTTTCATTGTTTTCATGATACTCCCTTAAGATACGAATGACATTACAGCTGTAACTATCTTGGTGATCCTCTACCTTTGACTCACTGTATATATGTCAGTTATTGTCTGTCTTAAGATTTTATTATTTCTTTTTCCACCATCCTCTGACCCTATATAATCTGTGTCCAATAAACACCTTGCTGTATTTACCTTCTAGCCTTCAATCTATTCTGATCTTCAGACTTCCATAGTTCAAAGGACTGGTTGAATGTTTGTCACAAAATAGCCTCAAATCTGTCCTCTATCACCCAGTGTTCCATGCAACATTTCTTCCTCCTGATGTCAGTGTTAGTATGGAGGTCATCTTAGAATCTAGGTAGATTCTTCTTTTCCTCTTAATGCCTAACACAAATGCCATCAAGAATAGTAGTAGTAGTTTTTTTTCCCCCCCATGGGTTATCTCAGATTTCAACCTCACTTCTTTGTCCATAAGTAAAATGCTAGTACAGATGCCTCTTGCTTAAGGTGTTTTATCCAAGATGATATCGTTACCAAGAGACTTAATTTAGCTC
Organism: Uropsilus gracilis; assembly: GCA_004024945.1. NCBI lineage: Eukaryota > Metazoa > Chordata > Mammalia > Eulipotyphla > Talpidae > Uropsilus > Uropsilus gracilis. The sequence goes on along the minus strand of PVHY01004066.1, from coordinate 54,504 downwards.
AATCGCATCGAAAAGATCAGTCGTCTCTTTTGTTTCCATATGTTATAACTCTCACTATTGCAGGGACAAGGATAAAGGATGTAGATATTGGGGGGAGAGGACAGGGATCATTTTTAATTCAAAATGCTATCTAGCTCTTTTTTCTTAATTCTGTTTGACCTATGGCAATCTCTCCTCTTTCTCCTTCTCTTCCTCCTCCCACTCCTCTCCCCTTCCTCTTTCACATAATAGATAAGCCCTGAATAATAGCTACTTCATTTTTATATCATGTATGCTTCATGAGACATATGGGGATTGTTTCTGAATTTGAAGTTCATGAATTTTGATCTTTATGATCAAGGTACCTGTTGTTTCAGTATTTCCCTTGAACAGTCATCCTTGGTTTGTTCAATTATAACTGTATGATTGTTGTCAAGTATAACTTCCAAATATATTCCTTTGCAGATCAATTTTGAAAGTGTAGTCCATGGTTGTAAGTTGGATTAGCTTCCTGAAAAGTATCTGCCATATTTGCATTTGATATTGTGGTCCAGGGATAAAATACTGCTGTGTTGAGCAAATCTTTTAAAAGGCCTTAACATTTATTTTCTAAAATTCTATACTTCTTTTAACTTTTCTTTGAATCAATATATTTATGTAATAGAAATCACCAAGAAAAATTATGGGTATTGTTTCTGATATATCACTATTTGTGAGGTGACATTTTGTTCTTAAAATCATAGCATTATATCAACTCAGATGTTTCTGTAGATAGAGCATGTTTGGTTCATGTCAGAGATAAAAAGAATGCATGAGCAATGAATTTCCCTTTGGATATTGCAGAGACATGATTTACCAATATTCAATGGTTTATATATTATTTATATCAAGGAAATATGTGAAAACACTTCAGCATTGTAGTGGCAATTATAGGAAAACAGTGATTGTCCAAAGTTGATTGGTTTCATCCTTTAATATTTTACCTATCATGGAGAAACACTGCTTTAAATGTTCACTATGTATATCAATTTTCTGCTAGAAGAATTCTTTCATCACTCAGAGACATTTTGACCAGATTTTCTTAAAAATAATAGCATGGTATCTTAGTTTAGATGCCTAAAAAGAGGTTTTGTATTTTCTTTCATACTATCATAGATGGTGTAAATTGAGATTCTGAAAGATCAAAAGACTGGTGACACTTAGAAGTGATTTTTAATGTAAAATTCTATTGGAGTAAATGGAGTGATGCTGAATGCAATAATGGGTATGTTCATTGGGGAGAACTGACTGAGTTCATCCTGATCTAGAAACTGCTTTAGAAACTATGATTCCTTGGGAGAGGTGAGACCCATTCCTTCTTTTCAAGAGAAAAGAGAATATCTCTATCTGTGCATCACTTTTAACACAGAGTAGGCTTGCCAGATCTGATCTAGGTCTGACTATGGTCATTGGGAACCTGTGGAAATAGGATGTCATATGAATGCTAAGTGCAGGAACCCCCTGAAATAAAGGAGAGGAAATAAAGATGATTGACTGGAGTGCTCTTTGGAAAGTGAATACAGTACTGTGTTCAGTGAGAATTTCCTTCGTCAACAACAGCAAAAGAAGTTTGATCTTTTAGACTTGCACAATTTCTACTAATGACATATATCTTCCTGTAGCAGTCTTTTTCAACTAAAGAAAGACATATAGACATTTTATTATATTTTAAAAATACCTTATTTTCATTTTGTGAAGTTTTTTATGAAATAAAATTTGCATTATAACATTATATAGCTTCAGCTATGCATCATTAAAAATCAACTCATGTATATACTACATTAAGTTCTACATTAAAAGAGGCAAAGAATTCAGAAAGGTTTCTTAACAAGATCTCTTTTAATCCTCTCAGCAATTGTTTTTCATTCAGGAAAGATTGGTATTCAAGGTGAAGGTGGTTTTGCAGAGCTTGTGTTACATGTAACTGTGTTACATATAACTGCTTGAAACCTGGTTTCCTTGGATGGAATGACATGGTGTGGCTGTTTTTGGTGCAGTCATTTCCCTTATGTCACAAATGAGCATCTCAAGGATATTGATCTACTTTCCCATTTAATTGTCAACGTATTTTACATTGCATGTTTAATATGGGGCAACTTAATATGTGTGAGTGTGTGTGTGTGTGTGTGTGAATAAAAATCCCTCTTATCTTTCATGACTGGATCCTGCTTCTTGCCTCCCCTCTCTCAAATATCCTACTGTCATTTCCACAGAACCGAAACTTCTCTCAATTTCTAATCCCAGCAGTATTTATTTTCCTCAAAAAGTCTAACGTTTTATTTATATACATAGGAAATGCTTACATATATATCCATGCTTTCCTGGATGTTGTAAATGATATATAAATGTCTATTTCTCCCGTTATCACAAAAACAAGATTAAGAGTGGTATGTTCATTGTCATTATGGGTTTTAAACTCTGCAAGAGAATATCGAGTACCTGGGTACTGAGTACACTGACTTGGAGAGAACCTGACTACATAGGGTAGCTCAATATATGTCCTCCATGCTGTCTTCCCACCATGTCTAGTTCGTGTAGGGGCATAGAGTAAACTGATTAGGCAGAGGTAAATGCCTGAAAAGAGAACACAAATGGGCATGGAAGAGTCATCAGTCTGAGAAAGTGAAAACCTATCAGATATGAGGGGAGAGTGATCTCAGTTTCCGCAGAGTTGTTGGGAGCAAGGGTTTCTCTGTGCCCTAGTGTTGGCTGGAAGCAGACCACAGGAAACAAGTTGTCTAGCATCACCTCAGGATGAATTTCAGAGTGCAGCATCTGTGGTGATGGTTCAATGAAATTACTTGTAGTGGGAGATCCAGGCATCAGGTGTCAGCCTGTATAATCTGCTCACTACATCTTCTGCCATTCTTAATCATAGCATGTATAAAGTGTGTCTATGCATGTACATTACAACAAATGCGTTCCCTGGACATCCCTCGTGATGATCTATATTGTGACAATATAATGGTCTGTTGCCCCCATATATTTCATAAAATAAAACATTTTAAATACTCAGGTATGAAAAAGTGCATATGAATATAAAATGTAATTTATATATTTGAATATAAGAAGCATATGTAGATGATATTAAATTATATTCTAGCTAAATTTCAATAGCTCATATTTTTAAACTATTGAAAAAGTCAAAGTATTCTATAATGATTTGAGTGTCATATATAAGAATTTCCCAAATTAAATATACTTCATGGTATAGGAAATCATTCCTCTCAGAGATAGTGTAGGGGATAAATACCTTCCATTAAGGTATGTGAGAATAATATCTTACTATTTTCACAAGATATTATGCACTTTTAAATGTTCTATCATTTGCATTTGTATATATAGTATATGTGATCTCATTTTATATCTTCAGCAGAATCACACAGTACAAAATAAATATCATGCACACAAATTCTCCACAGAGATTGATTTAGTGAAACTCATTAAAATTTAAGTCATTTAGATGAGTTTTTTTTGTGTGTGTTAAACTAATTTTTATTTTATTTTAATATGGATTTTCTTATGTTGTTGTTAATATTTGTACATTCTTATTTTTCTCACTTCAGGTGTAGTCTCAGTAGTTCTCTCACCACCGGAGCACCCCTGAACCATCACCAGTCTCCTGTGATCTTTTCTCCCCTGTTTTGACCCCTTTCCTTGCACCTCCTCCACTATTAAGCAAATAGCAGTTCAGTATTAGTCAGCCACACAGAGAAATTATTGTTACCAAATAAATACATACTGGGAACTCAAAAATTATTTAGATTATAAGGTATTGATATTTCCTATGTATTTCATTAAAATATCTTTTTCCTTTTTGTCTGGAGTACTGGATGCTCATCAATAAAACACGACATTTTATAGAACTTTGCTAAAAAAGCTCTGTTATTCCACGAATAGAATTCATAGATTAGTATCTAAATCCTTCACAAAGAATCAGAGGAACAGCAAGGCAGGCTAAAGAAACTGAATTCTTAGACGTTCAGAGGCATACATAGAATGACTCAGTTTAAACCACAGAGTGTAGGTGTTATATTTGCTGATGACAAAGCTGCGTATTTATGTATAGTGTTCCCTGAAGCTGAAACCAGGAACATGTGGAGCAGAATTGCCTTGAGATTCTTATACAATATAGAGAATACTAGGAATTATTTTACCCTCTTCACTTCTGTTTTCTCTAAAGAAATTCCATTCCACACGTATTACTGTGGGAGGGGTGAGGGACGTGCTATTTCTAAGGTTTCCGCTGACAGTGAAGTTCCATTAATCACTAGGGGCCCTATTTTCAGCTTGGGTTTAGGGTTTGTGAAAAGTGCAGTGTATACCATGGCAGTATTAATCTTGCAAAACATTCTTAAACTTCCTTTTTTTGTTGTCTTATTCTGAATTTTTGAGCTAATTTCACTGTGCAGAACATTCCATAGAGTTCACTAATAGGAGAAAAGCGGAAATTCAGCCTTGCTTTTCAGCATGAACTGTTCAGTGATTCTGTTTTCTGTATGATCATCAGAATTTTTCTTCCATCGCTGGAGCCTGCTGAGATGTGTATTTAAGTGTAGGAGTGCAGTTTAACTTCATGTAGCAGGAAGAGAAATCTAGCTTTTCATGTTTTTAAAGTCTTTTCTTCTAGGATGCTGATTGCAAGCTAACGGGTAATAATTTCCATCTGGTTGTGTCTTGCACCTGTTTTACTCCCCCATTTTTGAATTTTTTCTTTGAAGAGGAGAGTTTTTGCCATTTTCTTCAAGGGCAGTTGCTTCTAGTGTACAAATACAAATAGCAATAAACATAGTATGTTCACATAGTTTTCAACACTTAAAAAGCAGCTGAAGTCATTAATCTATACCTTTCTAACTAGAAAACAAATATAATGCCTGTGAGTTAATTTTATTTTCCTTAATTTTTGCTAAAGCGTCAATGACTGAAAATCTTGAATAGGGTTTCAAAATAATGTACACATTAAATCAAGTTGTAATTCTTTTTCTTGTAAATAAAAGCTCTTAGATATAATATATGGACACTTGGGATAAAATTTTGCATATAAATAATTTTATTTTATGTGCAATGTGTCCCTATATAAAACATTAATAATTCCCAACTGACCTTACCTTTTAGACTAAATTAGTTGGGGGAGGTGGTAAGACAGTATTTTCCAGACCTCTAATTACAAATGCAAGAAAATGGTACTGTTCAGAAAAATATTGTTATAGTATATCAACTATGTACTTGTTTAGGCAAGTACATGTAGTTTATTCAACAGTAATTCAAAACATTTATCACACTGTACATGGAAATCAAATTTTGTTATATGAAAAACAGTTTAAGAGAACAATCAATACAATAGGTAAATAGTGAATGTCTTCATATTAAACAGCAAGGTCAAAGAAGACCAGTATAGCAAATGTGTTGAATGAAAAACCTATGTGCTTATAATTGGCTAACATAGATTTAAGTATTTTTCAAGAACAATTTAGACTCATAATTATTTATCACACTATTCTCTCTTTCAAGAAATAACCAGAAAATAATACCAGCCTCTGATCATTTAGACCTGAGTATATGACCTTGGGAGTTTTATGGCTGGAAGCCATTATCTTATACTAATGAAAGATATATAATAATATGATAACTCACAAGCTAACTTCTTACACATGTAATTATATGACCAATAACTACATTTTCTCTTATCACATGAATTCCATGCTCTGCTTCATATCCAGCATCTAGCTCAGTGCCTGACATAGTAATGTGGTAAGAGAAATGATAAGTTAAAGAATAAATATGTGCTTAAAGTGCATGTTTTGGCTTGTGCAAAGTAATGTGGTAAGAGAAATGATAAGTTAAAGAATAAATATGTGCTTAAAGTGCATGTTTTGGCTTGTGCAAATTAACCAAGTGTATAGAGAGGTGATTTGTATTGAGCATCAATTGTTGAGAAAAGTCAATAGATTTTCTACTTTTTATAAGTAGCATATATATTCTCTATGACACTGTACTCCATTTATACATGCATTGGATCTTTTAAGTAAGACATAATGATAGTGGATGGATAGATCAAGCAATTTTCTGAAGTCTTGAAACTCCAAATTCAAGTAGGCAGAGAAGGAACAATCCATTGTGCATACTGTAGGTAGAGTTCAAAATATATTGAATGAATTGATGATACATTGTAAGTCCTGTTGTTGAAAGGAATGGCAGTTTGTTGGAAAGCTTATCACAACTGTTTCAGGATATCTAGCTGTCAAAGGAACTGACTGGTAAACGGAATGCAGAGCCAACAAATTTTGTTCTAAAGGAAAGTAGAAGCAAAAAGTCAATGATTTCAGTAAAGGAAAGTTTGTCCTAACAATTAAATAGATCCAGCAATAGAAGATCTTTAGGTGTTCATGGACACTGTCAGAAATTCACATATCAGAAGAGGATGATCTCATGCAACAAATCTTCAGAAACAAAGAGGATGAATTTCCAACCTCAAATTGAAAAGTGGTGATGCCAGTTTCTCTAATTTAGTGTGAATACTTTAGCACTCCCTACAGTTATTTATTGATTTATTCTTTCATTCACGAAATACAAATTATGCATATGGTACATTAAAGGGGAAACATTAGTTTACATCATGACTAGCTGCCAGACAATGTGGTGATGATCTTGACATACATACTTAGTTCAAAGTGGTACAATGAGAAAATAAGTAATTCTTGCTGGGATGGTGTGTGCTTAGTGCTTGGCAATAGTGAAGGGAAGGCCATTAATCTGCCTGGGTCATTGACAGAGTAGGGCTAGAGAAAAGGGAATTTCTTCTGGGAGAAATACACATTTAAAGAAGCAATCTATTTTTTGCTTTCTATTTTTATACCCATTTTTAAACTGTAGCTTAATCAATGTAGCAGTACTACTTGCAAATTAGAAGACATATCTAATGATATACACAAAGATCTTGAATGACATGCTGAATTGCTTGTATTATATTCTAAAGTTGACATGGAGTTAGTTTAGCTTTCTAAATGTAGGTAAAATCTCCTTAATTTAATGGATAAATTTAGTAAGTATTTAGCTGCTACTGCTTTACAAAGTGGATTGATCATTTTTTTAAAATAAATATACAGATTCCAGAAGATACAGGAGTGCATTGTTAACATGGAAAAAGAATAAGAAAACATGGTCATGTATGACCATGAAGCTAATGTTTAGATTTGGAGATCAAAAGCTTCAATGTGAGAATAAGTTTAAAAAAAAAAAAAAGCCAGATCTCGGTGCATTCAAGGAAAGAAGTTCTCTGTTTATTTTCCAATATAATGTGCAGCTGGTCTTGTCCTGGTTGACACCAACTTTGTCAGCATTTCTATTAAAGCCAGATTCATTGTATTTAGTGCAATGAATATACTCTTGGAATGCCAATGCATCCTGTGTGTAAATGACTATGTAATGACTGAAATGAATACATTGGGACAGAAGTGATGCATGGCAGTAAGATCACTGGAATCCAAAGCTTGAAGGATTATCAGACATATACAAAGGCAATTAAACTATGCAACAGACTGTTTACTAGTGAGAGTAACTCAGCACAAATGCTATATTGTGACCACAGCTGAACTAAATATTAGCTAAGAATCTGATGATCCATGGAGTTCCCACCGTCTACATTTCTCATCATAGATATGATACTAAGCAGATACCAGATGATTATGGAGCCAGTCAGTTCTAATTCTCACATGACCAAGTTCTTATGTCTTTCTTCACCCAACTCTTTCTGTCACCAGTTCACTAAACATGGTATAGCACTTGTTGTTATTTCATTCACCCGTTTGCTTTGGAATAAGACAATATAGTTAAATACAATTACTTTTTGATTATTTTTAAATTCATCAAATAATCATCATTTCTCTGCAATTTGTAATAAATACAAGTAAAGTTCCTTGATCAGTATATAAATATACCTTTCTATAGAATTTGATGCAAATATTTCTGCTCATGTTTAAAAAAAACTTACACAAAATATCCAAATACAATCACATAGTTTCTTTGTTCTCTAAACATCATTTTTCAGGGAAATAATTTATGTTTTAAAAAAGTTGCAAAGGTTTTCTATGTCTGTTTTGAATATAGCACTCTTTCTACTTGCTGGCATGCAAACTGATATGGATGGCATTAATTTCTTCTAATTCTTCTTAATAAGTTGATCCTTTCTGGGAATTATTTGCATAAGATAATGAAGTGGGATTACAAAGGAATTAGCAGCAGTGCTATTTACAAACCCCTCCATCCCCCAACACACACCTCCTGTGGTCTCACACTTGATATCAGAGAAGGAACATTTCTTTTCCTTCACTTTTCAGGGCAAATTAAAATCCGAAATCAGCAGGAAACTAAGAAATGATTGTCTCAGTAATTCTTTGAGAAAAAAAATGAAATCCTATGTCTTAAATATTACTATCATTTTATTAAAAATGCTTCGATATATTCCATGGAACGCCTTAAAATTGCTGTTGGATGTGTATTCCATAGCATAATCACCAGCTAATCAGAAGAATTTAGAAATAAAATTCTTAACAACATCACATCTTATACCTCTGTACACTGTATTTCTAAAATCTCTCCTATTTTAATTTGTAGTCATCTCTTATAAGTCAACATGTTTTGATCTGTGGTAAATGTTGTTTATAACCTGAAGGTGATTATAAAACTACATCCTACTTATTACTTAATAGATCTTCAATTTAGAATCCATGTACTCAATTTATCTCCACAAGATCTAAACAAATACTGTATTATAAAGGTCAGATTTGACTGGCACAAGCAAACAAGTAATCTTAATAAAATCTCATTAAGAAGAAGCATATTTTCCTCCATCAGTTTTTGAGTGAAGTTGCTTTTCAGAAGCAATTGAAGAGAAATTAGTTAAATGCTATTTCTCTGAGAATGCATTGTCAGTACAAAAATCATTTGTTTCAAATGGGGGCAAATTCAATTGCTATTTTTCCTGTTAATATATGGCATATGTTTGTGTGCTTTGAAATTATGTCTATTTGTAAGAACTATGAACTGCTGAATCTAGAGTTACAAGGCATATAAAAGAGTTGCTAGTTATTAATAATTATGCCTGTAAGTTTAAATGTAAAGTATGTTTGGTGAAATAATTATATTGAAGGGATATTAAATCATATATCTTTTATGGTATCATGCAAAGATCTCCAAGTAAAAAATATAACTCTGAAATTCAGTCATATTTAAAAATTTATGTTTTCAGCTACACGTTAATTATAGTTAAAAATACTTTTTTGCTATCTCAGTTTTTATAAACAGAACCTTAGAATGACTTCCTTGAAAAGTTGCTGATTTATCTACAGAATACATTTCACATTTTCCCAAACCTATCACTAAACACTTACTTCCTCAATTAGATTCCACTTTTCCGTAGTGTCCTTAACTGACCTGAAGACATCAATTTATCTTCTTCTATTTGACACAGCATAGTGTGAATGCATAGTATCTTTTTTTTTTTTTGCCACTTTCCTACTAAGTTTCAGTTAGTTATTTCATAGGAATTTAGAAGACAATGAATTTAGAGAGGTAAATTTAAATGTTACTAATTGTGCTATTAACATTATTTACAGTTTTTCCCATTTTTTTAGTTTTATTATCATAATTTTATTTAAAAGTGAAACTGTGATATATATAGAGAGAGAGTGGGAAACAAGGACATCTGTCCTGGGCACCAGAGAAAAGTGTGCATACTGGGATTTCTGTAAGGATTTCGTAAGTCAGTTGAAAATATTGGATATCCCCAAGTCACTGTTCAGACTGACACGATAAATTTGTAGTAATCTTTGAGACAAAGCCCTTGATTTCCTTTTGTGGGAAAGACAGACTGTTACTTATTATAGTCAGGACAGAGAGAGAGAATGGGAATAATGGAATGATTTTCTCCCTTCAGACTTGAGGAACCCACCCGCCAACCTTCAAGGGATTTGACCATGAGTTGAATAAGATGCATTGACTTTAGATTCAGTTGCATTGTTGTTGTTGTTTTGTTTTGTCTTGTTTTTGCTTTCCTGAATCAGAACAAGCATCAGTGGAGGTTTACATGAGTACAAAGATTCAACATCTGTATTTTTGACTATCATTTAATACTTGGTTGATTTCTATACCCTTATACTCCAGCAATCCTCATTCCCTTTTAGTTCTCAGAATCTAGAACCTTCTTATTCCAGGGATCCTATCTTTCTCCATAAAAGCAGCATAGTCCTTTTCCCAGAACTGCAGATCTATCCCTTCACAAATGCAAGTGGAATTTTGTATTTATAGGTATTTCTAAGGCCTTATCTGGCGAAAGAGGATCTACTCCTGATACTACAGAGAGGAAAAGAGAAAGGGGGTTTGTGAAAGCTATTGGGGTTCCAGACCTGTCCAGTGATGATTGCAGACTCTCCTCTGAATTTCTCAAGGTCAACGCAGCTGCCATTTGGAATGAGAATTTACTTCTGAAGAAGTTACAATCTACTTCCCTGTGAAAGATTATATTTCCTTGTCATCCTCATTTGGTAAAATAATCACTTAACCTTCTTAGGATATATCTACAGCATTTAAAATACTTATTAATCTTTCTGAAAACATTTCATCTTTCTGACCCTACCTGTTTCTAGAACAGAGGTCAATTGCTCCTGTTTGACAGTTTTCTAATCTTAATTTTTTCTCAAATGTGAATATGATAGGGTTTAGTTTTTCTTAATTGCCTACATTTTTAATGATCTCAGGCTTACATATTTCTATGACTTCTTTGTGTTGGTGAGTACTCAAATTCCCTCCACAAAATTAAATCTTTCACATAGCATGATACCTACTCACTCTTCTATGGTGTCTATTTGAAGCCTGACATGTAAACTAACCCCTATGTGTGCACACCGTGCAACCTGGTGGACCGGACCTTGCTTCTCCTTCAAACAACCTTTACAGCAAGCGGCAATACTTTCATTTCCTTTTGTCCTGCTGAAAATCCCTATGTTATAGACAAGTTATATCTTCCTCTCATCTTCCTTGAGCAAATTAAATATCTACACATGCTATGGATCCCCAAATCCAAATATACTTCGCCTCATCAACTAGTTTAAGCCAACTAGTTTAAGCTACCAACTTGACCCTTGCAGTAACTCCTAAATCAACTACTTCTAACTTGCCCTTTCTGGACACTTACAGTCATTATAACACCTCTAAAATTTTCTAAATTCATTTCAGTCTTCTCTTCAAAACCTAATCATGAAGTATGAAAGACCCGAGTCCAATAAACAAGGTCCTGATCTCTATGATCTGCCTCACTTTCATTAGCTTGAATATATCCCCCTTTTCTCTACACTCCACCACCTTATATTCCTCAATCTTGTCTTAAGAGTAAAAAAAATCTATTTACAATGGCCACTCTCTATAGAACTTTTGACTCCCTTCCTCGTTCCCTGGGGGTGCCCTTCATTCCGCCCTGTAATAAAGGGATAACCACAAACCACATCGGAACTTCAGAAAACTTCAGAAAACAATGTATTTCACAATTCTCATTTAGTCTATTCCCCATTGCCATCACCAGTTTTCCTGCATCTCCTCTCATTATAGAGTCTCAGCTTCTCTCTGGACTGATTGCTCTAACTTTTCCCTTTTTATTTCAGAAGTTAATGTTATGATTGACATTTCACTTGAGTGTTTACTTGTATAACTCTCTTGTCAAGAATTCATCATGAAAACTTCTACATTGTCATCATTTTCTAACTAACCATTGCTAATAGTGTTTCTAAAATGCCTTTTATAGAAATAATTTGATCAAGGGTAACCTGAGAAAGCTATTTTATTACTTTATTGTCATGCCTTGCATATCACAGTTAACTCTAAAATCAGACTCTTGGCATTGGATTGCAATCAGTCTGCCAAAGACAGAAGTGTGAAGTGGTTTGTTGTTTTTGTTTTGGGGTGGGGAGAGAAATATGGCATGTTTTGCATACAAAATACTTTAAATAAAGTCACAATTTGGAAACACAATTCCTTCTAGACAGCGGATATGAAAAAAAAAAGACTGGTGATGTTGGAAAAAGGCTAAGATTATGAACAATTCAGTCCCAACCTGGGGAAAGTATCTATAATTCCTTTTTCAATAAAGGGGAATTCTGTGGCATTCAAACTCTGAAAACAGATGCCAGTAGTTTATCTTCTAATTGTTCTGATACAGTGAATTTTGATTTGGGATTTCCTACTAATAAATAAAGACTTTAGAAATATTATTACTTACTAAAATAAACAAATCACTAAAATATATTGCGATATTAAAAAAAATAAAGCACTTGTCTTTACCTTTCTGTTAGAACAACAACAAAATAACCAGTTTATCCATGAACAGGGAAAAAATAATTTTTTACTGATTGTACTGTGGCTTAGTTTAAGACAAAGCAGCCTACTTTTCATGAGAATTTAATAAAAAGAATCATAGGAAGATTCTAATCATGTTGGTCTCCCAGACTTGGGGCAAGATTTCAAATTATGTTAAGAATAATATTTACCATACATATTCCACAATTTAGTTTGATATTCTCCCAAAAGTGCCATTTTACCTTATCTAAATCTCAACTATTAACAAAGGATATAAATGTGTATGAGTATGTTATGAGAGGGCTAATATGAATAATATGCATTATGAAAAATAATTATATTCTGATTGCAATATTAATGAATACTGCTATAATTCAAGTGTTTCTATATTTACCAGTTTAGTAGTTACATGTGCCATTAAAGCAGTATTAATTTTCCACACCTTTGGGTAACTATTTAACAGTATTTGATAATGTAGTACCATGTACATAATGTAGTACCATGAAAAGAAAATATAGTGGGTCCAAATTGCAGTAAATATAAATGCCAACGAAGTTCACACATCAATTAAAATTTCTAGTAGACATTTTGTGTAAAATAATTCCAGTATTAAGGTGATTTATGTGGCTCGGATGTATAGTTGAAATTCTTACTATTCAGTTAGGTAATGACTATTCATGCAGCTCCAAGTCATTACCTTACTTTACATTGTAAAGTATGAAATAACTATAAGGGTTCTATAAAAGAGATTCCCATTTTATGATTCCATCAACAACTTGTAATTGCTACTTTTTAATGTTTGTTTGTTTTTTGGCAAGGAGCTCTATAGAAACCAGGTTCACATATTAGGCAATTATTTCTTTAAATTATTTTATAATTTTTACCATATATGAAAAAAGTCCCTAGAAATATGGCAGATAGTTCGTGGCAGATAGTTCATGCTTTATTGGTTGAAGAAATTTGCACTATTGAAAAATAAATCCCCAGTCCCTGAGGTTTAATCCTTTAAATTATATCACTTCCTCACCACTGAGTGTGGGTGCATAAACCTGCCCTTAGAGGTTCTCTTCCAAAGAGTGGCTGGCATATTTGGACTTTGCCCATTTGGTAGTTTATCCAAAGGAACCCCTTTTCTTTCAGCATTTGCTTAGACTAAGATAGATCCTAAGAGTAAGATGAGAAGTGTTTTATATCCTTTCCATCCACATTGCTTTTATCACTAATGACAGAGCTCCAGCCTAACTGAAAATGTAAATATCCCCATGTCATAAATAAAACAAACAAGCAAGCAAACAAATCTAGACTGTAAACATCTATCAAGTACCATCAAATAAAGGAAAAAAAACCTGTTAGGTGACTCTCCTTATTAAGCCTGTTTCCATACAATAACTCCTACTCGTTAGTTAGGAAATTCTTTGAACCTTCGGTCAAGCTAGAAGGAACATTCAGGAGAATAAAGAATATCTTATGTACAAAGGCAAGAAATTTATTTTCTTTTCTTGTTCTTTTCTTTTTCTCAAAAAAGGAAATTTTGTGTTTGAATGAATATAATAGAAACAAAGTTGAAATATATATTATTACATACATTCTAGATAGTTACTCATATATAGTATTAGAAATTAATTTTCCTAGTTTATAAGTGCTTGAAAGTATTGACCAAATAAATAAAGTGATTGACCTGATCCAATAGTTACTTGTTAATTAGTAAAAAATAGGAATCACTTATCTTTAATTATGAGGCAAATTGCTAGGAACAAAGTAAGAGGACAAATCAGCATTCAATATAGATTTTGATTCCCCAAAACATTAAAGCATATTTTTGTTTTGATGTAAATAAATGGATCTTATTAGGGAAAATTGATTTTCAATATTCCATATTCTCAATTCCTTTTCACTATACCACTGCTACTTTGAGTATGAAGTTGATATAAATAATTGTACATGGTGTTATCTCTCACATTCCAATCCCAATTACCCAAGGGTCAGTAAGGAAACCCTTAATTATTATTTAAATAAGTTTAACTGAAATAATACAGTCACCAAAATATAAGCTAAATGGATAAAAAAGAAACACACTGGTAAATTTTGCTAATGAGGAGCTCTGATTAGCAACAGTGTGTGTATGTATATGTATGGCTGTCTGTGTGTTTATGTGTGTGTATGATTGAACAAGGTTGAGAAGAAAAAAGTAAACAAAATACTTAAATATAATTTGTTATGCATGTCATATGCAACATATGGTCTCCATGTATGAGGAATTCAAGCAGTCCCCCTCTTTAGTATTGGAAAATACAAATAGAAATACCAGTTGAAGAAAAATCTGAAGGTTTAATGGTAAAATATATGCATATGTGCTTCTTATCATGGTATGTCCTTCCTTCTCTCTCTTTGTGATTCCAATTTAATTATCTATATAACATAGTAATTTTAAAACAAAGTTAGATTCCCTTTCTAACATTAGACTACTTTCAAGTGACATTAGAAAATTTCTAAACTCCTAGAAGTCAAAGTTTTACTTATTTACTTATAGCTTACTGTTACTAAATAAGTTCTTTATCATTGATAAATCTCCTTGAAGCTGAAAAGGAGCAAAGTTGGAGGGGGGTAATTGAGTCCTTCAGAAAATGTTTTATTATTGGAAACAAAAACAAACATTAATCTAGCTACCTCCTAAATTATTGAACAAAGAAATAAAAAATGGACTTAAGTAATGGTTCTACCACCTAGCTCTCAGAAACCGTCTACAGAGCCTTAGGTGGGACCAGGGTGGGTAGTTATGCGCAAGAAAGCTACCTATTAAGCAGATACT
The DNA here is from genome assembly GCA_004024945.1 of Uropsilus gracilis. Taxonomy (NCBI): domain Eukaryota; kingdom Metazoa; phylum Chordata; class Mammalia; order Eulipotyphla; family Talpidae; genus Uropsilus; species Uropsilus gracilis. The sequence continues at coordinate 39,332 of PVHY01004066.1, read as the reverse complement.
TTCCAAGTCTATCTATGGCTTTACACCCCTTGTTTGGTACCAACACTCTTCCATCTTTAAGTTCCACTCACTGCTTTTGGTCATGTAATATGGATATAATATAAATCTGCTGTTTTTGATACAGCATCTTTAACAATTTAATTATTTTTTATACTTTATCTTCGCTGTCCTTGCCAGTATATATACTGGTCTGAGTTGCCAATAAAGACTTATTCTTTTAAATATGATGACTGTGTTTCCCAGGAGGAACTTTCTCAAGAGATGTCTCCTTCTAGCCTCCACCCCTTGAGTTGTTTCTGAGTCAGTCTAATTCATATTTCATTCACAATCGCAAAGGAGTTTTCTGCCTGTACCATTACATATCCCAACAATATCTTTTAGTTACCCACAGAGGACATTAAGCCCATACTGGGCATTACAGAGTATAAGTAACATGGGTATTCAGTCCCCTTTTCCTCTGCCACCATCAGCCTCTATAGCTGCCACCTGCAGGCTTGTTTTCTTCCCATGTTTCTTACTTACACATGATAATCATGTTTATGCAATAGAGTGTCAACAGGGTCATACACCTCTATGATTACAGTCATGAGAAGCAGGAGGACTTGGGTTGCATACATATATAATGTGGGCACCTGGGTTGAGACAGAGATGAGCAAGAGATTGATGGAAAAAGAGAAGAGTCAGAGTGATAGAGTGGGAGGTTCACAGAAGCAAGAGGCCGCCTGCCTGTTGGTCTGCCTGTGCGACTGTTCCCCTTATTCAGCATTAAAGGTATGTTAGAGATTCTAAAGGCACCAAAATTCTCATTTTGTCTGCCCAAATCAAATCAACAATGAGTCTACCCTGACTGGGATGATTGCACAATAGGGATATATTACTGAGCATGGCAAACCTATTTCTTAGCTTCATGAAGGATAACAGTCTACAGAGGTTGGGCAATTGAATGAGTGAATAACAAGGAACAAGTGCCCCTGGCACACAGCTTACTATCCTACAGAAGCCTCAGTAGGGTTCAGTCACATTGAGAGTCCAGGTACTCTCAATAATGCACTTCTCTCTCAAAGCTTCATCCTTGAAGTGGATCCAAGTGTGGGGAAAATGGGTCTAACATACATCTCCTTGACTGGGTTGAGGTGTGGAGCAGGGAGCTGCTGTGTAGGGTAGAGTTAGTCAGACTTTCTCCATTAATCTCCATGACCTGCACAGGTGATATTTTACCTTCCCCATGGTTGTACACATCTGGTCCAGTGGGTGTGTGCATGTGTGAGTGCGCTCACCTGGGCCTGAGAGAAAAGGATAAAGAGGGTGTTACCCTGAGGGAAGAAGAGAGCATGGGAGATCACGAGGAGGAGAGAGAACAGGGAAGGAGATAGGTACGTACTATAAAACACTGAGTGAGAAGATTCCTTGGTGGTTGGGGAGGGGAGGGGGGCTCTTGCCTTCTGTACCCATCCTCTGCCCTCCCAACACCCCAGCCCTGACCCAGTACTGCCCTGTTTGGTGTATCTGTATAACATCTATAACCAATAAATAATGTGCACAGATTTGGGATTCCTGCACTCCACACTGATTATTACCAGGATCTGGCTCTGGGATCAACCATGGGTCACATCTTCTCAATGACCAACTCCCGCATCTGAAAAGACTTTACACCAAGCATTGGGACAACACCCACTGCAGAATTGTAACAGGTACTTGTGATAGGCACTTCAGCCTATTCTAAACACAGATTTTGCTTTTGTCTTACTTTATACTCTCAGAGAGATGGGAAGTTATTGAAGCATTTTAAATGGACATATTTTAAGAGAAAAAAATTGGAGATCCATTATACACTTTTACTTCCTCACTTTACAAATGAGTGCATCATGATCTGGGAATGCTAATAATTTCCCAACAAAGCTGAGAGCATAGTAAGAATTAGCTACTCATGTTCTGACTCATGCTTATGCTCTATATACGTTGTTCTTCCTCTTTATGACATCACTGCAATTTGTGCACAGCAGTTGTTCGAAGGAAAATACTTTTAATTAATTGCCTCTATTCTAAGCAGTTAATTAATTTGACCTACTTTGTGAAATTCACAAGAAGCATGATTTTAATTATATTTATACATCTAAAATGTCACTAATCTGAGTGATTCCTATCATTCTACCTAAACACATACAGCTGTGTTGTACATACAGGTATATAATGTTTATATACATAATATAAAATGTATTTATAATTATATACTGAAAATGTTAGGCAATATATTTAATATAGTATATTAATGCCATATTGGTGTGTTTGTGTATGTATTGCATGTATAGACCCATCTGTGAGCGCATATTTGTGTCTTAAAATACCTATGACACTAGGTCTCATACGATAACACTTGTGTCTTAAGAGTCTGAGGTTGAGATCTGAGCATTGAGGTGAGCCTAGTGATTCTAAGTTGACACATGCTTATAAATATTAACCCTGAACACTATCCAGCAAAGAGAACAAACAAAAAACAAGGAGATTGACCTCAGACCAAAACTTTGGAGACAAAACAAGTTTATACAACTCAGTTTTTATAAAGGTAATATTGAATTATGTTAATACTGATTTTTCTAAATTTTCTGTCATTTGGTTCATACATAGTTGCTACAATAAATTTTATATTAAATAATGCAGAATTTAATTCTTTACAAACACACTTGAAAGTGTGGTTTTTCATCTACTTCTTATTTAATTTTTGGTCTCTTTTCAAGATGAAATCAGAAGTGTTGTCTTTCTATATCCCTTGACCAATGATATGTTAGTCTGATTTACTTTTCAAGAGGATATTTGCAAGTGTTTCCAGCAAATTGTTAGTACTGAAGAACTCTGCAATCAACTATTGCAAAAACATAAGCCTAAAAAAGATAGATGTGTTTTCAGTGCATTGTTTAAAAGTGACAGTTTGACAAGGACTGTTATAAAGAATTCTTGTCTTCTGTATGGGCACATGACACAACAAAACAGCCCTCAGATCTGTTCAAAAGGCATTTTCTACAGAAGTGTGCTCCTGGAATGCTCAGTCTATATATTAGAAGCTTGACTGCAAATATTACTTTTTACCAGTCTGGTCTAAAAAGTTTTTAAACATATGCTGCATGGTCTTGTGTTTTTGGTTTTGTTCCAAAGCATTATGAAACCAGAAAACTTTCTGATTAAGAACCAATGAGCTATGACAACTTAAAGGATGGTTACTTTTTCTTACACTATATTACTCTAACCATAGTTGATTTATAACAGAATTTCACATTTCATCTAATTTAAATTATTTTGACCCCTGTGATTATTTGTAAACACTTCACCATTTTTCACTATGTTCCCACAGGTCACTCCTTCCATCCTTATTTCTTTGACACATGGTTTATCTAGTTACTGAATATCCACACTTTGGAGTTTACAGAGTTGAAGATGAGTCTAATATTTTTTTTTATAACTGTCTGCTATTTTTTATTACTAAGAAGATTGTGCCTAATAGTTCTTTATTGACTGGCTTTTAAAATCTCAGTGTAATAATTTATTATTTCAGATCTAGTTTTGTCATGTGATAATATGATCACAGGCCAGAGAGTTTTGGATCTTGTCTTCTTTTTTTAATAGTTATTAAACCAAGTTGTTAAGTGAAACTTAAGGGGAAGACATGACTCACTGGGGAAGACTCTTAAAGTACTTTAGGAAATTCTGACTGTGTGGTGTATAAATTTTACATAATTTTACTTGAATATGTTGCCTTATATCTAATAGAATCTTAGATACATGAGAGAAATATATAGCTCTTATACAGAAAAAGATAATCTTAAATATTTTGTATTCACCAATATATCAATTTTCAAGTGTATACTGAAATTTAGAAACAATCCTCAAGTTCTCCTTTTTAATATTTTGTTAAATTTTGATTAGCTTGTAAGGTTTCCTAATATTATTTTTTCACATTGCAATTTCAACAATTTTATTATTAAAATCTACAGAGAAAAATATAGCAAATCATTAAATAAAAGTTTTTTTGAGAAATAGCAGCATTATTGTTTTAATATTTCATTTCAATTATAAACATCCCTTTAGACTCTTTTCTATTGTATTTCTTTTTTAAATAAATTTCTTTTATTTTTTAAAAAGTTATATATATATATATATTTCACATCATTGTGATCCCTGGGGTCACCCATCACCTCCCCTCCCTGGTCACTCCAGCTGGTCCCCTCCCCCAGCTGTGTACTTTTGTTTGGTTGTCCATATATTAGTGAAACCATTTGGTTTCTGTTTTTTTCCTTCTGACTTCAGGAGTCTAATAAATTTGACCATAGGAATGGATGATGAACTAAATCTCAATTACATACAGGTAATTTTTGACCTAACCCTAAATCCTGTTTCCGCCTGAGGCTGACACAGGTTCTAATTCATGAACATTCTAGTTCCTATGCCCTCAGATCTACACATCTTCACCCAACATATAGCACACACATTTCCTCTTGCTCAGTTCCAGCAGGAGATGGTGCCAAATCTCTGCTGAAGACATCCACTGATTTTCCTGGGAAGTCTCTTAAAAGTCTGGTAGAAGGTAAGGTCATGGAATCATGAAAATAATGGATGAGGGAGGAACTTGAAAGGCCTGTTAAAAACACATTGAGTGTCTTTTATTATTGTCATAATAAGTATAATTTTCACATATAGTTCAACTACAAAGACACTAGAGATAATACCTGAATACCATATCAGTATACTTCTTGTGTTAGCTTGTATTTCCACTTAAGGAGTTGATAAAAAATAATTTACTGATAGGAAATGAAGTTCAGGTGTTTTGTTAGTAACCCAGCTCTTCTATCATTGTATTGGCTCCTTGTCTATTGTTCATTCTCTGAACTTTGTTCATGTTTTATTTGGCTAAAGCTTTGCAGTTTAATCTGTTGGGTCACTGGTTACAAACTGGAAACTTCTCAATTCTTATTCTTAGTGATTAAAATTCCACACTTGTAAAAGTCATTATCACCTAAATCCCCATGGTTTCAGTTAATGATGTTCCAAGTTTGACACTTTCTGGTTACTAACAAGAGTGGAAATTAGCAGGGTCTCACATGTTCTCTACAGACATATACCCTGTTGTCCATGTCTGAGTTTACTGGTAGATGCTTTCCTTTCTAAAAAATCCTAACATGTAGTTGCTGTGAAAGGTAGATAAACTGCAACAGGTTTACTCAATGAATGTATATTTGATTAATACACAGAATTATTTCCTATGAGCCTTTTTGAATTGCCCTGTTAACACTGGTTGCAATAATCTGGATATTTGTTCTCTAATGACACCAACCATGTTATAGGCAGAGAAATTCTCATATTTATATAAAACAGTCTTAATTATATGTTTGTAATAAATATATATTTACTCTTAATTATAATTAGTCATCATTGCTTCTGGTTTTATTAAATAGGTAAAATCCTTACTAATAAGTAAATGAAAGATGTACATTTACTTTTTTTCTTAATGCAGATATTAGCAGTGTTACTAACATTGGCCATGTGGGAGGATCACAAAGTGATTGGGTTATATAAAATCTTTACATGTTAGAGAGTGAAGGGTCAAAGCCATGGGGGGGATGGATGTATTGGACCAGCTTTAGATTATTTGAATTTTTCACATAAAAAATCATCATGTGGGAAAAAAAAAAAAGCAAACAGGAAGATCAGTAAACCTCCAAGGGAAAAATCTATAAACATGAGGTATACATGTGTATGAAAAGGAAATTAACACAAATATATACCCAGGTGACCCTGAAATTCTGGTTTTAATGACAGAGCTGTATTGTAATTGGAACTTAATGTACGTTTCTCTGAAAAAAATATTTGAAGCACCAACTCATGGGAAATAGCAGTCTTTAAATAAAAATTTAGTGTACTGAACAAAAGGTTATAGGAACAGAGAAAGTTTAATAATTATATCCCAGTTGCATAACCTAAGGAATATTTTCTCCTCATGTTTTTCTTATATATTTATGATTCTCTTCCCATGGGTAAATCTTGGTTTATTAAGAAATGGATCAAAAAATAGGCCAAAGAATTCAATATTTTCTCCAGAAATGAAAATGATAACCAAAATTTATATGAGAAAAAATGATTTTTTCAATAAAACAAATAAGGACATGTCCAGTGGATAAAGTAAATGAAATAATCTTTTAGTAATTTGATGAAGACTTTCCTGTTACTTGATCTTTAGCAATTAATGCTGTAGTTAAAAATTAGTGAATGCATTCGTTGTATCTCAATAGGTTATAATTTTCCTGATATCAGTCACATTTTTTAAAGAGTGTAAATATATTTCAAAGCTAACATGGTTTATATTATGGATAAAAAATATGGTTATACTAATTCTTGAAAAATTGCAAGATTAATTTTAGAAAGAATACCTCATTATCAAAAGTTAAGAATCCCTGGTAGATCATTGTCTTTATTTGGGCCATATGGAAATGACTACAGCTACAGGCACATAACTGCTAAAACTTTCAAGGCCACCTAATTCAATTTTTGTCAAAATGGCATAAGCCTGGAAAGGACTATTGAATGCACTATGGTGATCTGTTCTTGGCAGCCAGGATTGATAATCTCTACAATCACCCAGTCTGTAATTATGTCCTCTCTTAAAAAGAAAATTGGAAATCAGTGGAAAAACAGCATTTTTGTGTAATTGAGATTATGTTTATTCACAGAGTGCTTTGTTTTCCTTATGTGCTGCCAGACATCTGGAGGAAGACTGGAAATTTCAGCAAAATATTAACATCTTTCCCAAGTGTCTAAGTGTTGATTGCATTTTATGTTTCACTCTAAATATTTGATGAAATTTAGATTTATCTATAAAACATATATTGTGTTACCCTGTTTTCCTTGAAATGGTTTCACACTCTGGCACTCAAAAGTTAGGTGACTGTCAGATTCAGAAACATGATGAACATGTTTTGGAATTTTAGAATTGTGAGAGATAAATAGTTTTCCTTAAATGTAACATTTATGGCTAATGAATCTGAAAATAATAGAGGTCGGTGTTATAAATCATGTAGTATTTGTGGCCAGGTATAACAAAAGTAGACTTTTTTAAATTCAATAAATGTTCTTTACATACCCACAAAATATATATTCTGAATGAAATTTCATTAAAATTAAAACCAGAAACTATATAATGAAATATAATTATTAGTCATTACTGCATAATACATTTCTTTGAAGTTCTAGTGATTAGAATAATAAAATACATGAGTGTAAAAATTTGAAAATAAGAGACAAATAACTATATTTTTCAAAAGACTTAATTTATTGTGCATACCCAGAAGACACTTATGAAATTTAGAAAAAGCAGTGAACAAATCTATTATCTCTGCTTGAACTTATTAATGAAAGTTGAAGTGTTTTCCAGTCCCTCAAATACAAAATAAAGTAATATATAACTATAATTAACAAATTGGCATGGAATCTGCACGCAAAATATGCATAACATAATGGAAATGAAATTGGGTCAAAGAAAAAGAAAGGTTTTTAACTTTAACTCAAATCATCTCTGCCTGCTTTTCCCAGGCAGCATCAAATCCTATACCTCCTGCAGTTAAATCCCTTCACAGACCAATCACCTTTGTTATGTTGGTTATAGCTGGCCACCATTTCTCAGCTCCCAGCTCCAGACTGCAGGTTTAAAAAAAAAAAACTTAAAAACTGCAATTTACACCTTACACTAGTTTGCCTCAATTTACCCTCTTTCAAACTTCTGGGTTCCTTCTACCGCCCCCAGCCTTTTCACTATAATTTTAAGTTAGAACAAAACTCTTAGAGTGCAGACTAATTTATTACTAAACAAAGTGATTTCCTATTTACTACGAAAGAAAACATATAAGAAAAACCAATTACTCCAACATTGTCCAAAACCTTTTCAACATGGTCCAAAGTCCTTCTCCCAGATTGTCCACAACACTGAGTCTCTAGTTCTGATAACCTCACCACTTGTCCTGTCTTAGAATTCATCTCCACATGCTCAAAGATATCTTCCTTTGGCATGCTCCAGCTCCTCCATGCAGTCTTCTCTTTGTTCTCCTCCTGGTAGTAGAAAGGAACTCCAAGTACTGGAACCAGCAAAGTTCATTTTTTTCCTCAGGTCTGGCTTTTACATGGTCTCTCCCAAACTTAGCAAGGCAAACTCTCATGGAGTTCAAATCTTTAACCTCTTTAGCTTTCAGCGGGCACACTCAGCTTATGCTTTCAAAGAGCCATGAGTTACCAGGCCTGACATTCCTGAAGCTTCTCATGACCTCATTGCTTGGCCTCCATCTTTCCTCCCAAAATGGCTGTAATCTTTTTTTGTTTTTGTTTTTGTTTTTGGAGCCCTTTTATTATACCTTTCTTCCTAAGTCTTCCTGCCAAGAAAACAGTGGTGGGAAGTCCTGTCAGACAGATATGCTAATCTTAGTACTACCCCAGCTCTCAATAAAATTTACAATTCTATGTATCTGTTTATTGCACTCAGGGGGATAGGCACCCCCATATCATAAATACATAGCATTAGCAATAGTCTCTATTTTCAGAAATATAAAGCTATTAAGCTTTACTGTTATAAAAGTATTTTCTAAAAATTAACATTTAAATTGTGTACACTTTTTTATACTATTGTGTATTTTTTGATATAGTGAAAGAAGTTTTATGGACTTAGCATACAAAATTAAAGCAAAAACATGTTGCCAGTGAATTTAGGAGAAACAGTTTCAGTGCAACCAAGGAAGAGGCAAATCTCAAAAATTAGATTGAGGAATCAGGATCACTACGTGAAAAATAAACATAGAAATATTATATACATTTTCTTAATATACTTTCTGTGTATTTAGTTCTTGTAGCATCTTAAGTGTATAGCAAAAGTGTATCTTAGTGAGTTAATTTGATTCAATAATTTTGAGGGACTACTTTACTGCTTCATTTCCATTCTCTAACCCTTCTTCTTGGATTCCATTGTGCTATATATTAGATTTTCATTTTCAGGTTGCTTTCCTTTGCTTTTGTTTTTCACATGCATTTTCCATTTGTTCTCACTGCTGCTCTATTTCTGTTATTAAATCTGTCATGAAAAAAATCAGTTGATTTTCACAACTTCATTTTTTACATTCCTCACTTTCTATAAAGTTATTTTGAATGGAGTGTTGTCTGGTCAAGTCTATATCATTTTGATAATTTTTGAACACATCCACAGTTAGTCTGTTTTTAATGATTTTAATATCAAAATTACATCCACTATTATTGATAGGGGACACCTACACCACACTTCCTCCCCTCCTGTGTCATTGTCTTCTGTTGTTTAGGATTGCAAATTTTAAGGAGGACATGCTAAAATGTGAGCATGGCCTTGATTAGAATTTCCTTTCAGAAAGATACAAGGGGGAGAAAGAAGGGAAACAAGTTCATCCTCTGTAAACCTTCTGGTTTCTAGAAGGGTGGGGAAAAGACATAAGGGAATATATAAGGAGAGCTGAAGCAAAGAAGGAGATCAGCCATTTTGGATTCAGCCATTTTGGAAGGAAAGATGGAGGTGTGTTGAGGTGTCAAGGTCCCTGGCCCAGGACTTTTGCCAAGCCTGATAATAGGCTTTCAGTAGCATAAGTTGAATGTGCCTGCTGAAAGCTAAGGAGGCTGGAGATTTGTTGGAGCCAGTCTTGCTGAATCTGACTCAGATGTTTCTGGAGAAAGCCAGACCTGAGAAGAAAATTAACTTTGCTGGTTCCTGTATTATGAAGTTTTTTTTCTCCTACCTGGAGGAGGACAAGAAGCTGGAACATGTCAAAGGAAGATGTCTATTCTTCAAGCACATGTAAATGAACTCTGAAGGACTGGACAAGTGGTGAGGTTAACAGGGCTAAAGAACTGAGGGTAATGGACAATCTGGGTGAAGGACTTTGGACAATGTTGAGAAAGGTTTTGGGCAATGTTGGAATAATTGGAGTTTTTCTTACATGTTTCTTTCTGTAGTAAATAGGAATTCACTTTATTTAGTAATAAATTAATCTGCACTCTAAGAGTCTTGTTAGTGAAAAGGCTGGGGATGGTGGAAAGAACCCACAAGTTTGAGTGTCTCTAAGCTGCAGGAGCTGCAAAGGGTAAAATGAGACAAATAAGTAAGGTTTAAACTGCAGTTCTAACTTTTGGGTTTTTTTTCTCCTGCAGTCTCTGGGGCAAGGAGCTGAAAAGTGGTGCCTTTTAAATTTACATAACAAAAAGCAGGGAGTCAGTGAAAATGCAAGGTGTTAGTCTGCTTGGGAGAAGCAGGCAGAGGTGATTTGAGTTTTAAGTTAGAAAAACTCTCTTTTACCTGATAACATTATTACCACTTATTCTTGTTCCTGGGAATTCTGGAAACTTACAGAAGTCATAAATAGTAAAGTACTCTCTGCTAGGAAGGTTTTCTCTACTAGGCAGTTAAATTAGAGACACATCACTTTTATCCAGTTTGGTTCTGGCTGCCTCAACCCAGGCAGAATGGTGGTGTTTATAGTAATCAAGTTAAAGCTCACTTGGCAGTTTCCAATGAGAGCATACTATGAAATGTTCCGGATTCTCTTTTCCTTGGCAATAGCATGGACTGCTAATAGTGCTCTATTTTCAATGATCTCTTCTTAAGCCCCAATCCTGCATAGTAGTAAACTTTAGTAAATGCCTGTAGGGAACTTGCACATGTTTTCTTAAAAACACTGGCCTCTTACTCAGATATTTTGTGTAGCTTTCAAGGAAATATCCACCATGGGGGTATTAAAATTTTCTGTCCTGCAAACCTTTGAGCAGTTGGCTGGTGTCTCTGTCTTTCAGCAGTCCAGTCACCACAAGCCAATTCCCTTAGCTGTATCCATTCCATATAATCCAGGCAACTTTTGCACATTTTCAATCAGAATATTCTCTTTGTTTTCCTCAACCATAAGTATTAAAATATCAATAAGAAAATAAGCATTGCACAAAACAGCTGTTTTAACACATTATTTTATGTAGAAAATATTTCACCAACATAGTTTAGGATATCATATTATTAATGTGACTTCAAAGCCACTGAATTACATGTATGAACTTTTTCATATGCTGTGTCTAGGAATTTCACATGCTTATACTCTGCTAAAATACAGGATCCTAATGAGTTCATGAGGTTTTTATTTAATAGATTCAGTTTCACTTTGAGTAAAAGACAACTTGGGGGGGGGGTTATAGCATGGATATTTGCTCACAATATGACTGAAGTTTGTATTAGTAAAAACGTGTTAAAATATGCAATACATTTTATTGCAATAAGCATAGATTAAAATCAGTACCCAAATAGATTTTTAAAACTTGCATTTTAGTATGATTTTGCAATCGAATTTAGTGAAGGTTTCCCCTATACTGAATATAATACCAATTGGATTTTATTGTTTAACATCTGTGAACATATTATATTACGCATTCCTTCCACTTTTGTGTCAATAACCACTCATTTTCTCTATAAGTTTGGATTCTAGATATAATAAATGCTATAGTATGCTATGGAAAAGTCTATAGCATAAATAAAACTTTAATTTACAAAAATACATTAAATGGAATAAAAGTAAAAATACATTATTATAAGTAATTAAGAGTGTTATATAACTGTGGAGGCTGTCCGAGATAAGATGACCTTGAAATGTGTACATACATATTTCTGTGGCAGTTTACCTGTACTGATGCTATAAAATTTGATTTATTTAATTTCCCAACATTTACAAGTGTCCTTAGAAATACTAACAGAAGCAACTGGAGCAGTTTGCATTCCCACTAGCAGTGTAAAAGTGTTCCTTTTTCTCTACATCCACCCCAGCACTTTTTGTTGCCCATTAATTTTGATATGGGCCATTCTTAGTGAGAGGAGCTGGTTTCTCATTGTGGTTTTGATTTTCATCTCCCTGATTATTAGTGAGGTTGAATATTTTTTCATAATCCTTTTGTTATCGGGGGGATATGGACACCCCCGTTTAAAAATTTTTAATGGGTTTTTTTTGCCTGCTCATAGCAGCTGCTTAGATATTAAACCTTAACAACCAGATAGACAAGAGCTTTATTTACAGATACGATTAAAAAAAAAAAAATTGAGTCTGTTTGAAAGTGTTTCAAACAGAATAGAGCCCCACTTCTGCTCCTCAAGGAGCTTTGTGGGGTTTACCTCAGTCTTAGGGCACTTCTGGTTGAAAATGCCAGGACCTTGGCTCCCAATCCTGTCGCTTCAGTTGGTACCAGATGAATCCAACCAACACACGTGGGGCTCAGACGGTCTCCCCAAGGCAGGCCTGTCCGAGTGTCACCGTGGCTCCGCACTTCACCCGGGTCACCTCTCCTCCACCTTCACACAGGTCTTGCTCTTCAGGAACCAAGTGCTGGGGAGGTGAGGAAGCGCCAGAGGACCCAGCTGGGTCCTTCTTCCGAGGCCCAAAACCTCCGCGCCTGACGCCAATCTCCAGGCTCTCGCTCTCTCTCTACTTTCCACGATCCTCTCCAAAATTGTATCTCTCTGTTCCACCTTCCCTCTTTCTGTCCTTCTCCCTGCTTCCCATTCACCATCCCACCTTGGTGTGATACCTCCCTTTGCCCTCTGGACCTGCCTTAGACCTCAGGACCCTACATTACATAACCCCCAGTCTGCCCAGGTGATCACTTTACTGCAAAAAGAGGAACTGGCCTCAGGCTAGTCTTAGTCTCTGTCTTTCAGATGCAGATGACTGCAATGCCCATATTCCTTTCTCAATAAAAGGAACTGGGTTCATCTTTGGGTCCATGGTTCATCTTTGGGTCCCAGCTTCACTTTTAGTTATTTATAGTTCCTCTTTGGAAAGTGTCCTTTTAGCTCTTCTTCCCATTTTTTTGAAATGGGACTTTTTTGCTTTGTTTTTGTTAAGGTGTATGAATTTTTTTGTGGATCTTTGCTCTCAGACCCTTATCACTTTTATGAAAGACAAAAGCATTTCCCATTCAGTTGGTGTCTCTTTGTTTTGGTGATTGTCACTTTAGCTGCAAAGAAGCTTTTTAGATGGATACAGTTCCAGTTGTTTATGTTTTCCTTAATTTTCTAACATCTGTAGATGTGTCCTGAAAGAGGTTTTTGAGGTATTAGTATTGGAATGCTTTGCCCATTATTTCCTCTGTGTATTTTATGGTTTTAGGTGTTACACCCAAGTGTTTTATCCATTTTGAGTTGATTTTTGTATGTGGCATTAGGTAGTAGTCTTTATTTATTGCATATTGTGGTCAGTTTCCCAGCACCTATTATGGAAAGTTGTATGGAGGACACTTGAACTATTGAAAATAAACTACCATTTAATCTAGCAATTCCTCTTTTGGGAATCTACCTTTGGGAAAACAAAACAAAACTTCAAAAAGACATCTGTACTCATGTGTTTATTGTATCAATATTTACAATAGCCAGAATTTGGAAAGAACCCAAATGCCCCCTAACAGACAAATAGATCAGAAGTGGTGGTATATGTACACAATGGAATATTATTCTGCAGTAAAAAAACAAAAACAAAAATAAATTAGATGCATTTGTGATAACATGAATGAACCTAGAAAGAATCATACTAGCAGAAATATGACAGAAATAAAGAGAATTATTGGATGATCCCTCCTATGTGTGGAATATAGGGAAAACAAGCATACAAATGGACAAGTAAAACTTAAAACAACGTGTCAGCAGAAATTAAGCATAGAGCAAGGGAGGGGGAAGGCTATAGAACTGGGAGAGGGATGGACACAAGATATTAAGATAATAGTTCATGGTGATAATGTGGTGGGAGAAACTCTGGGTATACAATGATCTAAAAATTATACACATGCACAATCAAATAAAAAAATCAAGTAAAAATATTAACAGAAGAACATTTCAAAAATTAAAAAAAAAAACACTCTTGGCCATTTTTGTCATTTCACAATTTCAGCTGAAATGTTGTAAAACTGCATTTTTCCTTCAAGCATAATGATGTTTGGGCTGTTTTACTGGTTCAGCAAAATACAAGTTCTAAAGTCTGTAAAACAACATGGGCGACAGAATTTTATGTCTTTTCAAAGGGAGCATGCGCCACTATAGTAGAGAGCTCCTTTAGTATCAAGCAGAGTCACATAGAGTGATTGTCCACAGCAGGAGTAGGTGGTCCATATGTTTCTCACCTCTCTGAACACTGCTGCCTGGTACTTTGTCATGCCCCTGGTTGAAGTTATTCTGTAATGTTTTACTCTGACACAGCACCTTCCATTAGAAGAAAAGGTAATCACCTTAATTATGAAATCTCTCATGATATTTCAGTCCAGTAAATGAGTTGATTCAATATTCCCCTTTATCTATGACTCCAAAATTATGGTGAAACAACAAAACAAAGTCTTCTGATTTTACTCCATTCTTCTCTCAATCATTGTACTTCATCTCAGGCCACACCTGACCCAGGGATTTTGCTTGTTCGTTTGTTTAATGTCACCAGGTGATTGAATATTATATTCTATGGAAAAACTTTTTCCTGTGTTTCAGATCTGTTCAATTTAAGCAAAAACAAAAACAAAAACAGTGTAAAAGTCTTTGAAAAAATGTACAATAAGAAATCACTTGAGTTATAGATACTACTGACAAGATGAATATAATCATAATCGATCTGATAATCACAAATGAGTAAATAAATCACTGGTTTTCTAGTTAGAATAAATTAGCAAGTGTGGAATGTGGAAGCAGAAGAGATGGAGCTTCAGATAAAAGGAACACCTTCTATCTCTACAGGTCCCTCTGGCAAACTAGAGGGTGGGCAACAGCTCATCTCTCACTTGTAGCCCAGCTTCCTAAACTCTTTGCAGTGTCCCAAGAGACATATGACCTATTAGTAATATCTGTTGCCCCCAAAGGTAATTTCTCCTCTTATCGTGCATCCCAGCATCCTCCCTGCTGCATGTCATGTACACCTTGCTACTTCCTCATTACATCATTGTAACATTTCCTTGCTGAGGTATATAATGGGTTTCTCAACTTCATTAAAGTTGGACCTGGACATGCTTCCCAGGATTCCCATTCTGTGGGCTAGCCTCACAGATTGCTTCCAATCTCTTCTGTCTCAATTTCTTCTTCATTCCACATGTGACTCCTTATAAGCAAGTATAAACTAAACTGGTGTGGGACTCCATGGACTAATAAAAAATATGCAAATATGTGATCTATGAGGGCACACCTTATTCATTCCAACATCATTCCAGCACACTGGAAATGGTTCTTGAAGGTTTCTTATCTGTAAATGGCAGTCCCCATTCCTCCCATATTAACCCTTAATGACATTCCCTAGAATATAAAAGCAAGTTAATGAAGGAAACCCCTGTCCCCATGAATTCCAAAGAAACTAGTGTTTTGCCTAATCTGATTTTTCCTAAGCTACTTCTTCCTCCCCTTGTTTAACAAGTTGTAAAGCATTCTTGTACACTGTATAAAGGACTTACTAAGACTTAATAAACTTGCTGGGTGGTTCATGTTTACAATCAGTCCCAGCCTCTTTGGCTGAGTGATTGTCTCTCATTTGTCCTTCCTCACTTTCCCTTGCTTGGCTCCTTACAAACTGGGATATTCAGAATTTGAAGATGCTATTAACTAAGCTGTAATGATGTTAATGTCAACTTTAAGTCCTTGCCTTAAGAACTTTTTGTACTTACAATTTAAATTTAAAAGTTCAATTTTCCTACACTTCTGCATTCACATTATGATTCCTGATTTGTTGAAGGTCATGAATATCTTTGAGTTTTAGAATCGGATCCATGTTGCAAATTCATGAGTTTTGAAAGGGAGCTCATTTATTTTGGTCTATGTATATCTCTTTGAAACTGGTTCTCATAAGAAGTTTCAAATACATGTGTTTCAATATACTGACAGTTTCTCATGATTTAATACCCTTATCAGATTGTCAATATTGAAAGTAACAAAGACTATATTTAATCTAAAAGTAAGTCAAATACTTTTCTAACTATCTATCTATAAAGATCCATTTGGCATTATTAGTCTCCACATACAAAAGATTCCACAGTATTAAGCTCACCGAACAATATTATAGTAAAATGGGAAAAATAATATATCTTAATGGTTATCTATTAGCTACTCTAATGCCATGATGAAACTTGTAAAGTGCAATATAGCAAAACAACTGATATTTTAAATGAAAATAAAATTATAAGTAATTTCACAAGCAGCAAAATTTTTGTAGCCCAAGTAAGTGGCTCCAATCAATGATATTTGGCCACTGTTCTGCTTTAGGACAATTTCCTGAAAGTGATAAAATTGTCTGGCTTTATATTTTATGGCAGATTGCTATTTCTTTGTATTGTTTGTGCCAAAATCTTGGTAACTTTAAAATCAGAACCAGATTAAAATGAGAGATACTAGGTTTTCATTTTTAACAGTTATCTATTATAAAAGCACTCATTCCAAATGTTAGCAGGAAGTATTTAAGTCAAGTTACACCAATTGCAAAACTAACTGCATTAATTTTTTGGACACTGACATAGATCCTGAAAAACAAAAGTAATATACATATTCAACTATTATTCTAAGACCCAAACTAGGTTTGCTTTGATGTAATTTTCCATTTGCTAATAGACTAAGTCTAGCCACTAGACAGTATGATTTATATTTTAAGAACGATGTAAAATTTTATGAAAATCTGAATCAAAATTGTCTGTTTTGCACTGCAATGGAAAAAACAAAAGTAAAGCAAAACCATTTACTGTTTGAGTTTACCTGACATATTCTGATTTAAATAATAACTCAAAAACATTCATCTTTAAATGTTGGTCATGGAATATAAGACATACAAAAGATCATGATGATGATTCATGGGTGATATGGTGGTAAAAGAATCCTGGGAAATACAATGATGCTTATGTGTGTGTGTTATATAAATATATAATATCATTGTATATATACATATATAACATCATTGTAGGATATATATATATATATATATATATATATATATATAATAGAAAATACCCTACTGCACTTAGCTTGTTTTCCCCAAAGCAATTTTTGTCCTTATATCTTACAAGTCATCCAGGAAAAACAGTGATATAAGCTAGATTTTATCTTGCTACCTAGGAATTTTGAATTCAATATTGAATTTTAGACACAACAAATACTACTCAAGTTTAGCAAAAAGAAGGAAACAGTGGAATCTTACCACTTGTGACATCATGGGTAGAACTAGAAGGATCCATGCTAAGCAAAATTGGTCTAAAGGAGAAAGACAAATACCAAGTGATTTTACTCATAGGTGGATTTCTGTAAATCCAGAAATTCTAGAAATTTAGAACTTCTGGAAATGTAGAAACGAAACCACTGTCAGATGAAGGTGGAAAGCATAGTGAGGAAGATAAACATCTATCTGAACCGGTGTAACCCTAAACCTCTGTATCATGTACATTGTTGAGAACCAATGCTTCAATAAAATAGTCAGCAAATATTTTGCATTCAGAAGTGAAGATAGGCATTGACTTATACAAAATCTAAACTTCATAGTGTTGGGTTCAAGAATCTTTTTAGATTTGTAAGACTGTAATCCCAGCTACCTGGGAAGCTGAGGCTGGGGATTGCTTGAGTCTGTGGTACCCCGGGCAACGAGAGCCTGTGATCCCACAGGCAAAAATAGACTAGCCTTCAGCATTGCGTTCATGGGCAATTTAACTTACTATTTGAATTTGCTTTGTTCTTGTATAAAATTGAAATTTGTTAGCATACTTTCAGTTATGGAAAAGCCAACTGAAAAAGACTTTTAACAATGAGCAGCTTTCCTAATTCACAGAAGAGAGTGTTCATGGATACTTCACAACCAATTGATATACTGACCCTCAACTTCTCATATTGTCCAGTCTGCAGCATTTCCCTATGCTGGCAGTATCCGTGAAAGCTGACTTTCTCTCATGGATGGAAGTTGCCTGCCAGAAAACTCTAGGCCAGATGTTTCCTTAGTCACATCTCGTGTTAAAGAAATTATTTGTATTGCTGTGGATTTTTTTTTAAAGACTGATAAAATATATTACAAGAAATCTCTAACAAAGCTGTAGTGGGATATTACTGACCAGAATTGTATAACATGGTCACTTTTTCTGTACTGGTTATTGGAAGGGGACAGAATACCATCATATCAATCAAATCTATTGGTTTTTCAGTTTCTGATGGGTATTAAGAAGTCAAATATGTTACATATATATGTAGATATATATGAAAGAATTATTTTAATTCTAAGTTATCAAGAGTAGTGTTTGGCTTAATAGAATTTCAACACCTTGAATGTTGTTATGAGTGAATATGGTGAGGCTGATGCTATTCATTCAATGACCTTTGAATTGTATTATACATCTAACCCCTGTATTGTTATAATCAAATCCACTCCTTTTGCTAATATTGATCCCTTGCCTTTATGTTAGAATAATCTTGTAATATTTGTAACTTTTCCAGATGAAGTGTTTGCTGCCTTGTTGTGGCAGATAATATATGCATATATACTACTCATCATAATTATGTTTAGAACATCTTGATTCTGAACTTTAGTGACAGGACCCACTTAAGTATCTGTTGGTCTCAATGCTTATTTAAATGTGTATTTAAACTTTAGTGGTAGGAACAAGTCAAGGAATCAGTTCTTCATTCTAAGTCTTTTGTGAATTTTAAGGATTTTGCATGCAGTTTAAGTTTAATTGACCTTCATATCCATCCTTGGTTTTCCTTTCTACACAAATCTGTTCATTCCTTTAAATACCAAGCTTCAGCAGCCTTTAATCAAACCCTTTTATCTACATAAGTGTCTGTTGGTCTAAATGCTTATTTAAATGTGTATTGTTGTTATGCTCTTTGCTTCATTAATTGTTTCATAAGTGTAGCCTACTTTTTGAATTATGAATTGTTTTTTAGAGAAGCAATTTGTATTTTGCAAAACCCAAGGAAGGAGTGTATTAAATTTTTGCAAAAATTTACCAAAACCAATAGAAATATATTTTAATGCTTTTCAGGAGCCTATAAGCACAAAGTCAAATTTCTAATGACAAACTTCCATAATTAAAATCACATAGAGTATAATTTTGCCAACCTAAAAATCCTCTAAACTCTGTTTATTCATATCTTCATATGTTTAGAGGGTCACAGTTGACTTATGTATGAGGAAATGTTCAATCATAGGCTATGCAGTAAAATAAATTAGACTCAGTATATTACCTCACACCAGAAACTTAGACAACTTACGAAATATAGGTAGTGGCATATAGACAAATGCACTTAAAATGAGATAACATTATGAATTGAGAAATGACCTCCAAAAATATGTTGAAACATTTGCCTCAAATAATACTATTTCATATGTTATCGCATTATTTAACACTTTGATAAAGGGATAAAAAAACTATTTCTATATAAAAGATTTATATTACATAATAGCTTGTCATCCTACCAATAGTATAACAGAATTGCTTTTTTCCCCATATTTCACCAGCACTTGTTGTTTCTGGTCTTCTAGATAGGGGATATTCACACAGACAGGAGGTGGTATGTTATTGTGATTTTGATTTGCCTTTTCATGATGGTAAGTGGTGATGAACATTTTAACAATTTGGTTATCTGTATGTCTTCTTTGGAGAAGTGCCTATAATGTTGTTTCTATGACTTTTTTGGATTTGGATCTCTCTATCAACTTGTATAAGCTATTTGTAGATGTTTGATACCAATCCCTTGTCAAATATATGTTATGTAAATATTTATTCAATTATGTAGGATATTTCTTTGTTTAACTTAGTGTCTCTTTTACTTTGCTGGAACTTTTTAGTTTGATATAAGCAGCATAACACAATAAAATCCTCAGGTTTCTTTGAAAATTAAATAAAAAGCCTGTTGGACTCAATATTTACAAAAAACATTTTTCAAAACTATTTTGTGTATACACAGTGTAACATAAATTGCTGTTCTTTGGTTTAATTAAGTTTGTTTAATTAAATTTACCCAAATTATTTTGTGAAACATGATGCCAGAATTGGAATAAGTGAAGTCAGAATAGGACGATTTCTAAAATCTCTTTGAAAATAAATAAATAAATAAATAAATAAATAAATAAATAAATAAATAAATAAATAAAACATAATCATGTTTCATTATTTGAAAACCACTGACCTTACTTTAAATTACAAATCAGAGTAAAATAATAACCCAATGTAGGTTAAGCTGTAAATCACTAATCATGGTAAGAAATGAAATAGGAAGCTGGGCGTGGTGGCACACGGCTGTAATCCCAGTTATCTGGGAAACTGAGACTGGGAATCACTTGAGTCCATGGGGTTCGAGACAACCCTGGACAACATAGAGATCTAGTCTCTTAAAAAAAAAGACACAAAAAGAAATGAAATAGTAAACATTTGTGCATCAATTATTTAATCACTTAATAAATATTTATTAACCACTTATTTTATTTTAAACATGGTGCTTGATGCCAACGATTGAATAGTATACTCCTTTTAAGAAATTCATATTCAAACAGTAGGGATGACATAAAATATTTTAA
The DNA here is from genome assembly GCA_004024945.1 of Uropsilus gracilis. NCBI lineage: Eukaryota > Metazoa > Chordata > Mammalia > Eulipotyphla > Talpidae > Uropsilus > Uropsilus gracilis. The sequence continues at coordinate 18,753 of PVHY01004066.1, read as the reverse complement.
ATACAATGTAATCAATTCCGTATTAAGGATATGCACAGAGTTGAATTCTAGTAAAGGGGAGAAAAAAAAATCAGAATTTACCTGAACCAGGGACCATTTGTATTCATAAATTATATTATTTGTTATTGTACTTATTATTTTATACAGAAATAATAACCCTTCCTTTTTTATTGCCCTTCTCCTTTTTATTTTCTCCCCTTCGTCAACTCTTCTTTAGTTTCTTATAAAACTTGCAAACTTTGTTGTGATTTTTTTAGCTTCCGTTGCCATGACATAAAACCAACATACTGGTTTTATTCTGAAATGAATGTACATCACTATAAGAAGAGTGATTCCTTACTGCTCTCCAAAATAATTTATTTTATTGAAGTAACATTGGCTTACATGATTGTTGGTATTTTGAAAATAGGGACCCTCGCCCTCAGGTATTGCCATCCAGTGCATCTACTGCAACATCCCTATCTATAGTCCACAAAGCCGACATTCTATAGTCACCTTTCAAAGTTTATTCATTTATTTTTTTTAGTTTGCCTTATCTGACCCGTAGTTGTTTCTTTTATATTCCACATATAAATGACATCATTGAATATTTATCTTTCTCTGTCTACTTTATTTCACTTAATGTAATCCCTTCCAACACTATGTTGCCTCAAATACATGAGTTTATTTTTGATTTTTGATCAATGTTTTCAATTTTTTTATTTATAGATGTTTTGATAGCCTAAACTACCTGAGATGATGGTGGCATCACTGTGTCAACTCTTAGCAGCAATGAAATATATATATTGATAGCTTAGTAATGTAACTCAGCTGACTCTGGGTAAACTTCAGAGATAATGCAAATGTTTGTTCCTAGTGAGTTTTCTTAGTAAAATTCAGCATACTATTACTAATTTATTACTTCATAGTTAATCATAGGGTGCTTTTTACTTTTTGATGAACAAATATTTTAAATGCACTTTCAACTTTGCTATTTCAAGGAAGTTCAATATAATAAATGTAGCAATTATATATATATATAAATATATATATATATTTTAAAATATATATATATAGATATATAAATAGAAAGGGAATAAAAGGTTTGATGTAACAGAGGGTTTGAAGGCTGTGTATGATTGTTTAGTTTGTGTGTATGTGTTCTCCAACAAATGAGTCTTTTAACACAACACATAGACAGTATTGCAACTTTTACAAGCACTACATTGTGATATTGGGGTATCAAGCTGATTTCTTCCTTCATCACCTGTTCCCTAACCTCCTTACCAGAGCTAGTGAGACTATAAGTGGCAGAATTAATGAGATACATTGTCTGGGATATCAAATTGTTGACAAAATTCAAATAAGTAGATTTACTTTTAAGCACCATTTATAATGAAAAATACTATAGTTTTATCTTGCACAACTTTTAATGACAGGATAAAGTTTCAACTGAATGAGCCTATTATTTTAATTATTAAAGCAACTGACAGTCCATTTAAATATGAATAGTTGAAATTTTAAGTGGTCAGTATCAATACAATGATAAGAAAACAGTGTAGTCAACTTTATATATATGTATATTTTGTAAAATATGAAAAGAGTTGAAGTCTATTAATTGTAAATAATTAAAAATCCATAATGGATGTGGTGGTAAATATATTACTGATAAAATTCCCAAATCCATAATTCTATTTAATAAGAACTTTCCAAAAAAAATTAGTATACTGAAAAAAAACTGCTAGTTTTCTGTTTTTGGAAATCTTCTAAAATAGTTCTTACTATCCATCAAAATATTGTCACCTGAACTATAGTTGCAAGAAATGGTTTACTTTTCAGATATACTTCTTTATATTTGGAGTTGTATCTTCGGCATCTCATAGGCTGTAAATCAAAATCCTGGAGGGACTGCTGCCATCCCAGCCTGTGGAAGTGATTTCCAGTGGCCTGAGGTTCATTTAAAGGGTATATCCTCCTAAGCTCTGCATTGGCACTGTGTCATCAATCTTGTTCAGCTGAACAGCATGACAATTTGTCAGGACAACACTACATAAAAGATAGCAAAAGGTTATTGTTAGGTTATGAAGTTTTTCTGACAAGTACAACATGCCAAAGTTTATATAAATGCACCTCATGCTTGAAACTCAAGGATTGCTTTGTAAAGGAGCCTTCTCTTTTATGGAGTCAATTTAAAGTCTAAGTTTACATGTTTCAAGTTTCAGGCATGTGACCTAACCACCAGCAGTTACCTACATAATCTCTTTCATAAGGTTCTCTAATGGGAAAGGCTTGGAGCAAGTTCATGTCAACCTCAGAGTCAAGGACACAGAAACATTGTTTCATTGTTCTTCTTGGTGAGCCCTGGTACACTTTCAAACTGATGGGAATGTAATGTTTGAAATTCTAACCATTGCAAAATATTTTTCCAACATATACACTCATTTATTAAACATTTAATTTTCTTTTTTGTTGAAGTAACATTGCCTTATAAATTATAGGTAATTTATAAATATTTACATATATATGCCTTATATATTCAGGTACATGTGACTGAGGCTCAACATGTGCATTTGTTCACCCATGAAAATTCATTTCTATCTTTAATAATACCATTACACCTTGTCCCAGGACTTAGCCACACCCTCCCTCTTCTCTTCTAGTGACCACTATGGAAACAAAAACACTATTGTTTCCTGTGGGGGAAAAAAAAGTTTGGTTAATCTGTTTCCTCTGTATAGCATATATTAGCCATGTTTTAGTTGATGAAAGGGATCATACTGAAGAACTGTTAACCCACATATTTTTTTCAAAAATGAGTTATCTGTAAAATATCAGTTATCATAAGATAAATCGATACTAAAATTTTGCAAAGCCTTAACTATCTTCAACCTTTGCTTCTCATATGTAAATATTTTAAAACATTCTCTTAAAATACGTACTTCCTCTATATGGTATAAAGAAAACAAAAATTCAAATATAAAAGTTTTTAAAAATACATTAGGTAATTATTTATGCATGTAGATGGTAGCCCAAAATTATGAACAAAGTTCATATGAATTTTCTTTCTTTAATCATAGAACTGAAATTTCTACTCAACTTAACTTTTTTTTTTTTTTGCAGGGGAGGGCTGGGGATAAAGTTAAAATGATTGTTTTAATGCCTAATAATGTTTTACAACAGGTAATTGAAAGAATAACCAAGTTTATTTTATTATGAGGTTCGTATTGCAATTCTTAATATTTATAGATTTTTCAATTCACTCATGAATATGAAAGCAAATAGAAAATCTGGTATAGTTTTTTATAACTCCTTATTAGGACATTTCAATAAAATCTAGTTTATTTATAAGTTATCACACTCAGTCATTACAAAATTCTGCCACTCACTTGGCTATAATGTCACTTCCCTTCTCCTAAGTTTTAGGATCTAAAAACTGAACACAAAATATCATATGTGTGCCTCCTACCTTGGTTCTCAAAATCCAAAGTCCTGATCAAGGACAACCTATACAAGTAAAATCTCAGGTTACTAGCTGTCACAAGTGATTTACCTTCTTTAGCCCGTTTCTCATCTGACTTCCTATCCCAGAAGATACAGATATGCATAGGTTCAGAAACCTCTGTACAACTAAGTAAAACTTGAAACTGCAATATTACTTCACCAATAATTAAAATAAGTATAGATACTAATAAAGGTATCTTTTTCCCTAAAAGTAGATGTTTAAAATAGTTACTATGTATTAAAGCAATTTAATAACATATGTATAACAAATTTGACTGCTATTTTATTGTTGAATAATCATCACATTCACAATGTTGTACTGTAGAAAATATAAATGAAAAAAAAAGCAACATAATAATGCAAAAACATTACATTAAAACTCATTTAATTAAAACCCACCACTCATATGGTGGGGTACACTATTTTAATTATGAAATAATTCATGATTCTACTGAATATTGAAAGCACAAATTAACCATCATGTATTATCCAAAGAGGAGTGAGAATATGCATCTTTATTGGTGCTTGTTCTGAAGGTCTCTACTGCCATTTAAAATTTAGTTTAAGTGCATATGTGTTCTTTTATAACCATTTATTTGGAATGTTTCTTCATAATTTGACTTATTTCAAGGAGTATTTAGACATTTTATTTAGCTATTTTCTCTCAGATGCCCAAAGCAATTATTGCAAATCTATACACAAGACATTATTTTCAAGAAGTGTCAATAGTAGGTCAACAATGAGTTTAAAACTATATTATGTATAAATGACTCCCTGAGATATTTTTTTAAAGTCCTATAGATGAATGTAAGCAATAAGACATAGGATAATTATGCTTTCAAAATAACTTACAAATTGCAATACAAGAGGGATCAAAATCTATGACAATCATGGTTGCATATTTGTATGAATAATTGAAATGCAAACTAGAAAAGAGTGTGATAGGCCTATAGCGAATTATCATTATTGAATATTTCATTAGAATCCTCATTACTCTGGTATAAGTATTACCATGTCAAATGTATATACTAGCTTATACTAGCTTTCATTGACTTCTCTTATTTTGGACATTTTTCAATCTTGTTTTCTCAAGAACTGCTACACATCCTGTTACTAAGCATAGTTATACTGGCTTACTACCAACATAAATACATCCCTTATTGTTATAATTCACATTTTTGGTTCAAACTGCAGTATAACATTACAGTGATGATAATTTGAATTCTCTTCAAGAAGAAAAACATGTGAAAATTCACTTAACTATTTTTAGTATTCAGAGTAGAAAGCAGTTTTATCTCCCCATGAACCCCCCCCAAAATAAATGAGAAAAGTGATGAAAGAAAAGGAAAAGAAATGCTTTAGAGAAATGAATGAGAAATAGTAGATCAAGAAATCTAATAATTATGTTTTGCAATGAGCAAAATTTGGAAATGTTAGTTTCACTCAAAAGTTTACCCTCAAATTCTAGATGCTTATGAGTGTAATTTGATTTTGGGATAGGCCTTTTAAGAAAAAAAAAGAAAAAGAAAACTTTCAAAAAGTGGAGATTTGACAGTTGTACACTAAATAGGCATAGAGTGGAATTATATGTATTCAATTGCTAGTACAACAGAAATAAAAAGGTATAGATTGATAAATACGGGTATTTGCCTCTTTGTAAATAGAAATAGAGAAAGACAATTAGCACATGATTTCATTCATATGTGCAATATAAATAACAATAATTAAAAAAAAAAACAGATAAAACAAAACTAAAACCAGTCCCAGACTGAGGAACTGAAGCTTACAAGAAAGGGAGGGAGCATGGGAAGCAGGGAAGAATGGGAATGAGGAACTTGAACTCTGTGAAGGAACATCAGTGATTTAGTGGCGGGGGTGATGTGAAAAGGGGTGAGTGTATATATCCCTCTATCATATGATGTAAGCCAACATTACCTCAGTAAAGAATAATACAATGAAAAAATAACATTAAAAAGTAAAGTATTGAATTAAGGCCAGTTTCTAACATTTTAGAACATTCTAAATTTAACTGATTCTCAAGTTTTTAGTATTTACACATTTGCTAATGTTCTCAATGATGAGAAAAGCATTGCAGAACTATATGAGTTAATGACTCAATTTCTATCATCTTCATACTTACAAATATATAAACATCATTTCCTGACCCATCATCTGTAAAACTAGCAGTTAGATGATTTCTAATGTTCTTTCAGCCATATCTGTGTTTGATACTTGAAAATATATTAAATCCTTTATGCCATTATTTTACAGAAATATGTACTTCACAAAATACTACATGGCATTAATTTCTAATAATCATGTATTTGCCAATTTGTCCATTACTGCAAGAAATTATACTGTTTTGATTTAAAAAAATATTTGAATTCTCTATACTTGCAGTTCTTTTTAAAGCCATCATGAACTGTTAACATGCACGTAAACTATACTTTCAGGATAAAATTGGAGGAGGTATTCCCTTTTGATTAAAGACTATTGATTTGTATTAAAGCATCATTTTTCTGTTTACACCATTCTCTCCCCTTTTGTGAACATTTCTGGGACCTGTACTCCTGTGAAATCCATTTCAGTTGTCACTACAATTAGAGAAGAGGCTCAAGGAGTATTTCAAAGGTGTGAATGTTTAAATTCCGCCTTATTAAAAGTTTCATGCAATTACCTCCCTTAACACCCTCCATGCAACTGAATATATTAAGCGATTTTAATCCCAAATACACAGTGGAGTGGAATAATCCTCTTTTAATTGGACAAAAGAAAAGGAAGAGAAATTCATGGAGTGAGTGGATCATTTAACTTGGCCAAGGCTTCACTTTCTTACAAGCAGTTCCCTAACATCCAAGTCTCAATTTTCTGTTTTCTGTTGTGTAGTTTTCCTTGAGGATTATATTGTTACTTTATTGTTCCCCTGAATCACATTAATATCTAAAATGGGACATGCTAGTTGAGATAAAAAAATAAATAATAAAAGTAGTAATTGTGAGAATTGTGAACATTTTGGTGCCTGCTGTTTCCCAAATTGGGTACCCTACATAACTTCTGTAAAAATACCAGTTTCACTAATAATTGAATGTATTGCAAAATAATTATCTTCTAAGGACACTTCTAGGTAAGGTGTAAGCCTTTGAGTTGACATATTTTTCAGTTTCTTTTTATGTTATTATAGAGAGGTATGCAAATTCAAGTAGCAGGCAGACTCCCGAGATGTTTGGAGGCATGTTGCATAAGTCAACACATGATTCTTTCAGGCATTTGAGAGGGAATTTCCAAGAAATGTATGGTGTGTGTTTGTACTTTACAAAATTAGTTTACAACACTCAGTTTTTTTCAATAGTGAAGATGATCAGAATGGGGTGGCATTTTATTCTCCTATAGTTTGCATGATTTAACAATCATCCAATTCTCAGATTCTGAATTTATTATATTAGTTAGGCAAAGTCAATATACTTTAATTTGTTGTATGTCGTGTGTTTATAATTTATTTGAAATAGCAAAGTTGTTTCATATTTACATAATTCTGGGTTTTAAATAACCTCAGTGGCTGGGTTACAAATTTTGCCTACATTTTCTAAATGATGGCTAATTTAAAAAATAGGGAGGAAGCAACTTAGAGAGTCCTATGAAAAATGATAAGAACCAAGTAGTAGGTTAGATCTTGTTACCCTTTCCTTATTTAAATTGTTTTAGCATTTGTTAATTTAGGAAGAGTTTATAATATTCTCCATAAAGAGACATCACATTTCTTGGGAATTAAATTATTAACTAACACTTTAAAGGATACTTGGTATTTCAATGACACCAGAGAAGAAAAGATACCGACACTGCAGGACGTTTAAATACATTTTCCAGATCTAAAATTCTGATTTGTCTACAGTCCCTTAGTCTTTATTAACAGACAGATTTCACTGGATATATTCAAATCACTGAGATGAGTAATTTTGACCTTAACTGCACATCTCAGTTTAATTTGGGATGTGTTTACATGGTCTTGAGAAATTATTGCACCTTTATTCTGTACACAAAATAGGATAAATAAATCCATTAAATATGATCACCTAAGATTATAGGAAAATAGAACATAGGAGAAAGGACCTATTTTGTTTTGCATGTATTGGTGAGTGTGTATTCTTTAAAAATTAGTTACAACTACTAAAATAAGAAATATTTTGTTGAATTATAATTGCTAATATTTTTATATAGTTTCTTATGATATCTCTTCTAAGAAATGAAATTTAGAATTTTAAATTGGTTTAACTGGAATTAAATGAAATGAGATTGTTTCCTAGATATAGGTCTGTGTTGACATTGATCTCCTGTAACTATTTCTGAATAGTGTATTTATTATTTATTGTATCCAATCATGGAACAAGAACTGAGTCAGCCCTCACCATTTTTTTTTCAATTCTCCCTGCACCTACATTAATTTAATCAGATCTAGCATACTATCAATTCTTTGTCCATAGCCATAGCCATCATTCTTTCAATTTTATATTTACTGATAACACTCTGGTTAAGATTTAGGTTCAATTTTCATGTATGATCAATGACCATTTAACTCCCCAATTCAACAGTTTCTTACTATGACTTACTTTTATCTGATCAGTGCCACATCCTTAAAATAGTTGTTCATTTTGATTGTCAAAAAGTGAATTTATTTCTTATCATTGGATCTTCAGCTTTTTGACTGATGACCTCTTTTTTTCCTCACCTAACTCACAGCACAGTCATGAACCATCTTCTTTCCTTAGTCATATTCTTGATGATTGATCGGATTCTCTAACAAGATTTACACTATGTTTTGTATTGAGGTCCTCAAACATTGTTATCTCAACCTGTAATTAACTTACAGAACTACAAGCCAATACTTGCAAATATATGCTTCACACACACACACACACACACACACACACACACACACACACACACACAAATCTTCCTTACATTAAGTTAGTGAAATGGCACTTAATTCTCTGGTATTTCTCCAATATTAGAAAAGTTTCTTGAAGTTTGACTTTGACTTTGTTTATCTTGCTGAATGGTATAGAATGCCTGTGCATTTTTGAAAGCTATAAAATAATCTTTCGTTTACTTCAGCAGCATCATATTGTTACATTTTTTTTTTTTTGCTTTCACTTACTATTCAGAATTAGTGCATTGCTTGTGGTGAGCTTTTAAAACTATGAACAACATGTTTGAGCAACTGCTGTATGTCATACATAGTTCTAAACTATTAAAATTGATTAAAAATAAGAGAAGATGATACACATCTTTTGTTAATTTCATTTGCTAGTGAGGGATTTAAAAGGGACAAAGGCAAATATATAAATGTAACTGTAAACTCATAAATTAAATGCTAGAAGATAATATAGCAGGATACTGGTGTATAGAATAAGTGGGAAATAGAGGTATCTTACATAGATTCAGTGAGAGACATTTTTGAGAAAGTGACACTTAAATCTTTGGTGTTTAAAGAAGCAATCTAACAAATGGATCTCAGAAAATCATCCTAGATAGAAGGCAAAGGTTCTGAGGTGGGAACAAACATGGCATATTTGAAGACCAGAAATCATGTTTCTCATTTTCCATTTTTGAATGAGTCAATTAAGTAGTTATTGTTTTATAATTAATTGCTTGGATCAGTACAATTTTAAAACAATACAGTATGACTTAAACAAAAAAGTAAAATACCCTTCCATTGCATAGTCACTAGCTCAGAATCATCATCTTAATGTTAAAATATCAAGGTATTTCAATTAAAGGAGTATTGTTAAGTCATCCTACGTCTCAGCAATGAGCTCAAATCCTAATCAATAATGACATTATCTCACTGAAGTTGGTTTTATTTTTTCATTATCATGTTTTGGGACCAAGTTATCAGTCCAAACAATGTATTACTATTTCTAATGAGTTATTAGAAGGACAAAAATAATGTATTTGTAGCCTACATATTTCAATTATTTTAATTATGTCCTTAATCAGAAATTTGCTGAGTTGGGAGCTAAGTTTGTAATCAGCAACTTGATCAGGAAATCAATGTGATTCCCCAAGACTCTTCTCTTTAAAAAAAAGATCTTCAAATATTTTAGCTTTTTAGCTTGCTTTAACTGTAACATAAGAGACATAAAGTTACAAAAGTAGTAAAAAAAAAAGTCACTTATTAGTTCTCATAAATAGAAATTCCCATAATTTTCCAAATGTCTGTTAGATCTCTCCTTTGAAAAACAAATTGATATAAAATCATATTTGACTCCTCTGACCTTTGCCCACCATTTTCCTAGATTTTCTCACCGTAAGTCATCATTATCCAGAACTGTATTTATTATATCACTGGATATGTTTTTGTATCTTTCTCATGTATATTAAAAAAATACAGATCTAGTTTTTGATGCAATATAGTTTGTTTCTTGATGTTTGTCTTTTTCCATATAATCTTCACTGCTTTTCATTTTAAAAAGTATCTTTTATATGACCCATAATATAGGACTAAACTTTACATAAAAGTTTGCTGTGAAGAATGGTACTTCAAAAAGTAGCATTACTTTAAAGATAAAAAGCACTGCTTTAGAGAAGATGGCAAAGTAGGAATTTATCTCCCCACCTCGATAATATTTTCAATGCCAGGATCTGTATGATATAACTATTTGGGGATTCTGACATCTATTGAAGATTTGCAACTTCCAAAGGAAAGATTGAACCATCAATTGCAGTAATTTAGGTCAATGTGAGCTCTTTGCCCTGTAGCACACATCCTATCCCTGAATCCAAGGCAGGAAGCTGTTGAAAATGCTTGTGGCTCAGCTTGCACACAGCTGGTGGTGACTGGGGGAATTTGAGAGGAGGAGAGAAGTTATTTTTATTGCCTGTGCAGAATTTAGGTTTTATAAAATGATGAGTTCTAGACATGGTTGGTGGTGATGATCACAATATGACTGCATTTGCCCTTCTGTACTGTGTCTTAAAAGTGTTTGAATGCTGTGGGTGGGGGGGGTAGTTTGGGGGGGATGGAGGGGAGGGAAGTCTTGACTCCTATATTGTTAGGGTCACAATATCGCATGGTAAATAAGCCCACAATTTATTTTCTTGAGTTCTAAATACCGCCAAAATGTCTCAACATAATACGAGAGGGTTAAAAAGAAAAACCTTCACCAAAATTGTGTCTAATATCAGTAGTAAATTTCATATATACTATGAACAAAGATTAAAATACATGAATACCTACATGATGATAGAATTCAGAAATATGTATCATTAATGAGAAAACTTTCTTTAATTTATAGTTAGGTTAAAAATTAATTAGCCCTTGATCATGGTAGACTTTCCTTTAATTAAAATCAACTAGTGGCCTGAACAGCTATGCTCAGTTCACTATGAGTCTAAATTCATAATTAGTTTGTTATTAAACTAAGTAGATAGTAATATTAGCGAGTTTGTTTAAGTGAAAGTCATCAGTACTTAGCTGCGTCTTAAAATACATGTCAAAGATAAGTATATTTTTTAAATAGCATGCCATGTTAACATTGGAGAATTAATTTTTATGGTGAAACTGTTTTCCTTTTGTTTGTTTTGTTTATAATGATGCTTCTTTCTCATCTACAATGTAGGTACATACAGAAAAAAATAGCTAAATTCATCAAAGTCTTCATTATTAATGGAAGTTCAAAGTTTTGGGAAAGAAACCTAATATCAAGTCAGATATTAAGTATATCACATTGCTTTTCTGTGTAAGGAATTAGGATAATGTTCAAAATGCTATTTATGTGTGACTGAAAGTAAGAAACATCCTGAATATATTATTGATAGTAACATGTAAGTGCAGTCTTTTATTCAGATGTTTGAGTTTAATGTAACCTACTATTAAAAACCCAAGTTATTGTCGGGGTGTCAATTTAAATATCTTTTCATATTTTATGTTTAATATTTCTGCCTGAAGTAAAACTGGAAAACTTTACGTATCTTAACTTTTACCATCCTTTCCCTATTTGCCAAGTCTGTATTTTCCTCTTGTGGCTTTTAAAGAAATACATTTACTAACTGTTTTGATCATTTGATTATTGCAGAAAGAAATACAGCTAAATTCCATAGAGAAATATTTTCTGGTCTTCTACCTTCTGTGGGATTCCTTTGAAACTTAACTTTGCTTGTGTCTATGGGGAGACTTCAGTTTTCTCACCTCACATTGCAAACAGGAGTTAGGAGTTTGAGACAAAATGAACTCTAAGTAATAAAATCATACAAAATAATATTGTTATATATTAAGAAATTTTTCTGTAGGTAGATAGACACAGCTAAAGTTTAGTATTTTCCCAGTTGGTGAGTCAGTGGTTGTGAAGTGTTATTGTACATCAGAATCCCTGGGTTTGGAGGAGAGATTCTAGTAACTCTTATTCTAAACCTTTCAGAATCTGAGAAAACAGGTATCAAAATTTCACCTCATGCTTTGGATTCAAGTTAGCCAGAGAGATTTATACTAACTCAGGACTTGAGTAAAATTATGATTTATATTCTAGTTTGACCTTTCAGAATTTAATTTCTGTTGATGAAGTTTGTGTTACTAGCTCTATCCTTGCCCGATTTGTAGTACTGGCTTTAGTCATCATGTTTACATATTTTATAAAAATGCATAAATCTACCTTGAAATCCAGTCAGTAAAAGGCAAACATTTAAATCTGCCTCTGAATTACAGCAGGGAAGGGGAGGGAAAGGGGTCAAAACAGGAGAGGGAAGAGCAAAAGGGACTTTAGTGAGGATTCAAGGGTGATGTAATGGCGGGAGACTTATGGGAACTATAGCAGAGAGGAAGAAATCAAATGTTTGACAAAAACTGTAAAAAAATAAATTTAGTAAAAATAAATAAAAGTTGCCTTCAGTTAGTTCCATTGGACTTCTTATTTAATATCCTTTGAATATTAAGTAAATTCTTGTTAAGCACTGTGATCATTAACGTCAAATTAATACTTTTTTAATGTGTCAGAAAAATATATTTTCCATTGCTCATCTTTTTATATAACAGCTATAAATGTTTAAGCTTGTTACTGTGACAAAACATTTTACTTATCATATTTTAATATGATTATACAGACTTTTTTGAAACTATAGTGAAATTATTTACATTATCTTTGATTTTGTCTTTTGTTTCCTAAACCAAATCATTTATTTCTATTTAACATAAATCCTTGGAAGGAGAAGCCTCACAAATGATATCCATCTTAGTAAAACTCCACTATATATGTTACATCTTGAGTATCTATTTCCTTTAGAAAACAAAGCAAAGGATTTTAAAGTCACTTTCAAATTAATAGGAAAACAAATGCAAAATCAACTAAAAAACTAAATAAGATAAGATTCTGCAATATTTTTATAAAAGCTTGGACGTTGTCCCCTCTGGGAAGAGAGCATGAGGTTGTGGTGTGAACAATGAGCTATGCCCTTTTTTTGTTGACATTCAGGTGTTGAAGGGAGGTATATTTATTTTCATAGGCTCATAGTGCAGGGACATTGCTTCAACATGGAAGAACAATCCAGTTTTCAAAATTAATCTAGAGACTCCACCTTTCAATACAGTCAGTGAAAAATTAATCCCAAGGGTCAACAGATAGTAAATTGCAAAATTACTTCTGATAAATGAAGACCTTGATCATTCATTTAAGTGTTGCTTTCCATATAGGAATCTGAAAAGTTGCACCATAGAACTGTTAATTTTTTTATCTTAAATTTTGTAAACACAAATAAAATCATGCAGTGAATAAAAGGGGATAAAATGGGTTTCTTGATCATCATACATGAATTGAGTTTGCTGAGACACTATCTCATAAAGGAAGCAAAATCTTGGCTTCCATAGAGCAACAGTTCTCGATTAAGAGCAAAAACCACGAGAATCAAGATAAATAGCAGCGACGAACCATTTTATTTGCCAATTTTTCTTGATAAACTCAATTCATCTCTTGCTCTTCTGTTTGTCTATGAAATGGGAAAAAGTGTCATCAAGCTTTTGTGTTACATTCTAAATCAAATAGCAAATTTTCAACCATAGTGTTTTCAATTTATGAAGTCCAGAGAGTATTTGTCACTGCCAGCATTAGTATAGTGTGGTTTCTGAAACTGTAGAGAAAGTTTTAAGTGATGGCAAATAGTGTTTGTTTTCACAGTAACACATTAAAGGCTTGCTTCAGTTGTAAGTGTATTATTCGAGACTTACAGCAGTCTAGATCTTGCTACATGCTAATATAACAAATAGCACACTGCAGTTTCTTGTTTGCTTTTTTACCATGTACTCTGTGTTCAGCACCAAACCTTATGTTAAGTATCTTTCCTGCCCAGGATGAACCTAGAGCCTAGTTGTGGATACAGATACATACATGACAAATATATACATATATATATATATATAGTATGTATGTATATACATCTCTTGTGTATATGATTTACATCATATACAAGTATATAGGTGATATCTATTCAGTGCTGACTTGTGACTGGCTCCTTGGGTTCTGAAGTCAGTTGTGGAATAGTTAGTGTAAAGGTATGTGGCAGATGTATACCTATAGATATTTAAGAGCTGAATAGATCTAGGTCTTGAAATGGGAAGATTTGGTCTCTTCTTTAATGTGGGGCCCCACCCAGCACAGTGTCTGTTTCTCAAATTAACCCAATTCGTAACTTTAAAGATACATAAAAAATGACCAAAGTGACTACTGCTGAGTGGAACATAAAGCTAGTTGTTAAGATTTCTGAGGTTAGATTGTTCATGAACAAACTGTGTTATTTGTCAATATCCACTGAGACTCAGTTAAGTTTCCTTCTCTGTGGCCTGCATTAGTACTGTATTTCTTTGGTATTCATTTAACAGTCCATTATGATAATAGGTAAATGGAGAAGTAGAAACTTATTGCTTATTCCACACAGGCCTGTTTACAGTCTGCCAATGCTGTAGTTAATTCCTGACATGTAGACTTAGAAAAACTATTATCATTGATAAAGTATTTATGGAATACTTTTTAAAAGATGAAAAATATCAAGTAAGGTGGTATTGTGGTTTATGGTTCTATTTTTATTAGTGTTATGTCACTGAAGATATCACTCCCTGATATAATTGTATAAATATTTTATGAAAAATTGATCCACAATATTTATAAGTTGTTTCTATGATGCCTTAGTAAAAAAATCATAAATGAAAAATCCTCACTTAAAGAAAAGTCATATTTCCAATCTCTCTTGAAGAATGAGCCATTTGATAGAGGAAAAACTAGTAAATGGAAGACACAATTCTTTTTTTTTTTTAAGGAAAAGCCTATTAGTCCAACTTTAGTGTGCATTTTTAGAATAAATTTAGAATGAGTTAAACGAAAATAAAAACAATAAATTAAGAAATTGATCCACTGTACATTCTTTCATAAAATATGCTCATTGTTCCATGCATCTTTCAAGTTATGAATTTGGTTCATTTTGAGAATCTGACACTGCTGGGTGGGACCCCACATATAAGAAGAGACCAAATATTCCCATTTTCTACATCTAGATCTATTCAGCTCTTAAATATCAATAGGTATACATGTGCCACATACCTTTGCACTAACTACTCCACAACTGAGTTTAGAGTCCAAGGAGCCAACCACAAGTCAGCACTGAATAGATGTCATGTATATGTTTGTCTGTCTCCATAACTAGGAGACATGGGGAGGAAAGATACTTAACATAGGCAGGAAAGATACTTAACATAAAGCTAGGTGTTGAACACACAGTGCATGTTTAAACTGCAGTATGCTAACAGTATGCATTTCATTTACTGAAGATTACATCCTAAATTCAGTATGTTTTCAGGGATTTTGAATGTTTCAATGTATAAAATATTTCCTTTTGTAATTTTTAGAAAAGTAAGGACAGTGCTAACTTCTATCTCATTCTAGGAAAATTGTTTCCATGTCAATAAAAGTTCACTTGGTTAAGCATAGAAAAAAATTAATTCTTCTCCTTTCACCTACAGATAGAGAAGGTAAGAGCTATTTTACAATAATTCACACATGCTTACATTAGTATACATAACATCTGCATAACAAATCTGTTAATATTGTCACTGATGATTAGTAATGTATCATCATAATAATGTCACATCAAGTAGAGTCCAAGGTACCATTGTCAAGAGAAATGATTCAACCATTATAGGGCAACTTCAATTCTGCTTAGATAACATACTGAGGGGGTTTAAGGTAATCATGGTAATTTTCATATATAATGAGAAACATAATGATAGTAGTCCATGGAAATTAATTCAATACACCAAATCTCTGAGATCTGTGCTTTTTTAGGAATTGTTTTTCTAAATGCTAAATGCTGACATGTTAATTTTCGTATTTTGAAGCATTAATTTCTTTCTCTTGTGTTATTGGACAAAATAAACCTTAGGCTAGAAAATCTTTTCTACCAATCATAGCATAAAGTATGTATCTTTAAGGTGTCATATTTTTCTTTCAGAGTCATTTATTATATCTTAAGTAGTGTGGGGACCAACCCTTAAGTTGCTTTTACTTGCATAACAATGAACTCAGAGAACATAAATCTTCATTCAATTATGTAAGTTTAAACTACCACAGTGTTTCTTTATTTCAACAAGGATAATATCAACAATAAAAAATGAATGCACTTTACAAAATAATGCATGTTTGTTATTCTGAGTTCATATTTTAATCATGTATATTTCATAAATTTCCAATATATCACAGTTATTATGAAAATTTTATGATGCGTATTGATAGGTTTGTATGACTAGTTATTAATTAAAAAAACAATTACTATCTTTATTAAAGTCCTTTCAATTGTGATTTTTCAGGTTCTTGATATAAATCATAAGATCTTACTAAATTCTAAGAGGGTAAGTTTAATCGTAGTTACAACTACTACAGAGGATACTAGTTGATAGTCTTTAAGCTAGAGTTTGCTATGTCATATTTTTTAGTTGATGTCAGTAATGTTGAGATACTCATAAAAGCTTATAAGATAAGATGAACAAATTGGAAGCATGACTTTTCACTTCTTTTAAAATCTGCTTTCCCATCATTGTGACCTACCTATGCTTGTATTTTTATATTTCTCATTGTGGTAGTATTTGATTTAATATTATGATCCTCTGATTAGGATAGAAAGATGATATAGTAAGGTGAAAATATTTAATCTCTACCCTTTATAGACTTTGTCTGAAGTCAAAACTTACATTAACTACCTTTCAAAAGCAATTTTCCTTTCAAGAAGTATGATTTTACTTACTTTGAAGCATAAGAAAACATATGTAGCTATTTACATCATATACATGACACAGTTTATTTTTACTATTATTCATGCTTGTGGATGAACTTATGCCATGTTAATCATCCTGTATGTTAACATTCACTAAATAGTAAAAGGGGAAAACAAAACAAAACAAGTATTCAGTAGTGCTTATTTATGTTTTTAATGTATTATGAACACAACTATGATGATTCTGTATTTTTATTCATTTGCATATGTGTGAAACAAAAATTATCAACCCTCCTAAAATCCAGAATGCCATTCAATGCCCAGAGAAATTTGAATAAATCAATATAAATCTCTGAAATTTGAGTGATAACTAAATCAAGTATACTACAGAAGAGGAAAAACTTTTTGATGTAACATTTGTAAAAAGTTATATTTCTTACCATAATAAAGTGTAGACTACCTTTCCTTCTCAACCTTCTTTTTATAACATGACCTTAAATATGCTAAGTACTTGAAGTAGAAACTTGGCAAGAAATAGCTAGCCTTATATAAAATACTGAATCTTACATGCCAAGGAAATGGAATTAAAGTAAATATTTCTGAAGTATTTTCTCCTGTTAACATCATTTTAATAATTTTATGCTCAAATTATTTTGAAGATTTTTAAACATGTTTTAATTGTCAGTTAAAGAAAGTTCTAAATTCACCTCAATTTAACAACCTGTTTGAAAAAGATATCTTCCCACTGATTGATGAGACTATTTCACTTCTTGATCATGGTAGGATATTTTTAGAAATTATAGGTAATCAATAGTTTTAAAAGAATGCTTAACCATCTTTAAAGTACTGCAAATATATATATTTTGTGAGTAAATGTAGCTTCAGCACACCACAATAGAAACACAATGTTTATTGTTCATTTAAGAGAGGTTATGAAAAGGATATTCTTAGATTTTCTGAGACTAATCAAGGAACTGGAAATGTTGTGTTGCAAACTCTCAAACAGTAGTATAAACTGATTTTTGAGGATATCTCAAACAGATATAAACTGATTTCTCTGTTTCTTCCTGTAGAACTAAGATGTAATTCAGTGATAAATCCTTTCAACTGTGATTTTTCAGGTTTTCAGTCATATTAAGGTATCATTTGAAAAAATATAGTGAATTGCAGGGATCTCATTTCTGGAGCTGCCTTTAATCAGTCCTTAGTCACTTGAGTACCTTGAGCTCACATGAGTTGTCCAAATATATCTGTTAAGTGAGCTAATAATGGCTGAGTAAATTAAGACCTTAAAAATGGGGGTGTATATATTGTCTTACATCAATTTTGGTGCATAATGAAAACAAAATATGTGTACATTATAGAATGGAATATTTGCATGAATTCTTAGTAGAAAATAAAAATATATGTTTAAATAAATAAATATGTTCCTTTCAAATGTTGGGATAATTCATAATCTCTTTATCATTTAAATTCTTGAGATTATGTGTGGACTAGTTATTTATGATGCAAATTAATAAATAATATAGCCATAAATTATAATTTAATTCGCATACCTAACATTTATTTTGCTTTTATTGTCTGAAGGGCAATACTCTAATAGCTACATTAAGCACTAAGGATGTAGTAATTGACAAGACAACTTGTGCCTCTGTCTTAATGGACATTTTAGTCCTGTGACAGTCATTTGTCGCAGATGACATTTAGGCCAACAGAAAGAAACCAGGAAGTTAATTATAGTTAACTCCCTTAGTGTTTCAGACTATTTGACTTGACCACTCTATCTTCCTACTTTGCCTAGCAATTCTGATTAGGTGATATGCTAAACTACCTTCAGAAAAGAAATAAAGATGATTTGATGTATATACTTAGATTCTGGTAACACAATAAGATAATTAGTTGGGACAAAGATAAAAATATGAGGGCAAAAGAGAATTACTTCTTAAGAAATACCTTATCCATTCTTGTATATGAAAGTGCATATTTGTAAATTTAGGACTTAGAAAAGCATTTTAGACTATAAATTTTAGC